>JAABKJ010007316.1:0-21076 GCA_011634705.1 Andricus grossulariae | reverse complement strand
TTTTTAACTATGATACATTCAAGTTTTAAAAATTGGAAGAAAATTAAAAAAATTTGAAGGATTTTAAAGATTGTATGCTATTTTTGAAAATCCCAAAGAATAGTTGAAAATTCAATTTTCTTCAATTTTCAATTTTCGTCAATTCTTAACAGTTCCATTTTTTTTACTATGAAAAATTCAAGTGTTGAAAATTTGAACAAACTTACAAATTTTCACTGGATTTTAAAGATTGTATGTTATTTTTAAAAATCCCAAAGAATTGTTGAAAATTCAATTTTCTTCAATTTTCCATTCTTCGTCGATTTTTAACAGTTCCGTTTTTTTTAGTATGAAAAATTCAAGTGTTGAAAATTTGAAAAAACTTTAAAAATTTTGCTGGATTTTAGAGATTGTATGTTATTTAAAAAAATCTCAAAGGTTGCTCAAAAAAATCTCAGAGAATTGTTGAAAATTCTATTTTCTTTAATTTTTATCAATTTTAAACAGATCCGTTTTTTTAACTATGAAAAACTCAAGTGTTGAAAATTGAAAAAACTCAACAAAAAAATCGAAGGAGCTTAAAGATTGTGAGTTATTTTTGAAAATCACAAAGTATTATTGAAAATTCAATTTTCTTTAATTAAAATTTTTTTTCAATTTTTAATAGATCTGTTCTTTTAATTATGCAAAATTTAAGTGCTGAAGATTTGAAAAAACTTAAACAATTTCAAAGGAGAGAAAATTCTTTGATTCAAAAAACTTTACTTTTTATTCAAAGAATACTTCTTTAAATCAAAGAAAACTACATAACAAAAGATCGAACCAGGTTTTTTGAATTAAAGAAAATTTATTTCAATAGAAAAAAATTAATTGGCTTCTAGTCAAAGAAAAATTTCTTTGCTACAAAGAAATGTGTTGTGATTGAAAGCAGATTCTTTGAGTCAAAGAAAATTAATTATTGACTCTCAGCCAAAAAAAAAGTTTCTCCGATTCAAAGAAATTTCTGATGATTCAAAGAAACTTTTCTGGTCTAAAGAAAAGTTTTTTTCTCCCAGTGAATATTTATCTTTAATTTAAAATAATTTTCTTCATTTTGAAGTTATTTTTGGTAAATGAAAAAAATGAAGTCAAAGAAATGGTTTCTTTAATTCAAGACAAACATTTTTCTGAGTGCAGGCTTGCGCATTTTTCTTCTTTTTTATTCATGAATAAATTATTAGGTAAATAATTTCGTCCAAACTTTCTACATTTCCTGGAAAGTTGACTGAGATCAAAAAATACACATAGAGAATTTAATATCATACGCTGAGAAGCTTCGGTATGTACATTTTAAGATTTAATTCAAGTTTGAAAGCTCTCCTGAGATTAGTCGTATTACCTCGCATAAAAAGTAATAAATTTATCTGTAAACAGTAAAAGCACGGAAAGACGGATTTATTATTTTATTTATGGATCGCTGAAAAAATAAAATTTCTAACCATTTTTCAAAGCATCACTACAACCCATACTGTTTTGAAAATATTATTATCATTTTGAAAATCAAAATCAGTTTATTTATTTCAACAATTTTTTTTGTGATTTTTTTTAAATATTTCTTGTTACAAATTTTCGACTGTTTCCAATTTTGAAAATATATTTCGTCTGACATTTTGGTCAGTGATAAATTACAGAAATATTCTCACTAAAAACTATAATTTTTTGCAACATTTCTAATTTCCTTTAATTTTTATTCTGATTCACAACATTGATTCAAATTTTCCAGTAAAAATGGTAGCAGTTTTTTTTTACATATTTGTAAAAGATTTTCCACTAGGAATTAAATGCAAAAATTGTTAATTACATTTTAAAAAATTAATCTTTCTGAAATTTAGGATAACAAACTAAAACTGCTGAGAGATTTTAAGGGTAGTAAATGGCGATTCATAGGTTCCATGGAATTCAATTTTAAGTCAAATAAAAAATTATTACTAATTTTCAAAAATATCAAAATATTTCTTTTCACTTTTTTTATTCATTTTCAATTTTTCTCGAGAAGGGTTATCGTAATGAAAAAATTAATTAATTTAAATTTTTATTTTTTCAAGCTTTTATTATAAAATACTATAATTTCGAAACCTTCCCTTAAAATATTTTTGATCAAACTGGAGGAACGTTCATTGATAAAATTATTTAATTCAGGCAACGTTTTTGATTTAATTTTTTTGGATCGCTCTTAAAGTATCATAATATAAGTTTTATTCTGTTTCTGATTTTTGATAATATTTTTTTTTAAACCAATACGAATTTTCGGGAATATATAGTATCAATTTGTCACTACTGTAATTTTGATTTGAAACACCTAGTAATGTGCAAGAAATTCTGTTATGCTTGCCCAAGCACTATAATTACATTAAATTGCTGCGCACTGCTGCTCAAAGTGCTTTTAACTTACCTTTGAAATCGAAATTACGATATACATAACATACCATATCATATCATATCATATCAAATGTGCTACAAAACTCCATCACTCAGAAAAAATATTCTTTGATTCATGAAAAAATGATTTGAATCAAAGAAAAATGTTCATTGACTCAATTTTAAAGAATTTTTTTTATTTAAAGAAGATTCTTTAATTCAAAATAGATTGTTTGATTCAGAAAAGATTCTGTAATTTAAAGATGGTTCTTTGATTTGAAAAAAGATTTTTCGACTTCAAAAAGTTGATTCAAATAAGATTCTTTATTTCCAAGAAGATTCTTTAATTCAAACAATATTCTTTGACTTACAGAATATTCTTTGATTTGAAGAAGAATCTTTCATTCAAAGAAGATTTCTTTCTACAAAGAAAGATTGTTTGATTAAAATGATATTCTTTAATTTCAAGAAGATTCTTTGATTCAAACAATATTCTTTGATTTGCAGAAGTATATTTGATTTAAAGAAGATTTTTTCATTCAAAGAAAGATTGTTTGATTCAAATAAGATTCTTTAAATCCAAAAAGATTTATTGATTCAAAAAATATTCTTCAATTTACAGAAGATTCTTTGCTTTCAAGAAGATTTTTTCATTGAAAAAAATATGGTTTGATTGAAATAAGATTCTTTAATTCCAAGAAGATTGTTTTATTCAAACAATATTCTTTGACATTCAGAAGATTCTTTGATATAAAAAAGATTTGTTCATTCAAAGAAAGATAGTTTGATTCAAAAAAGATTCTTCAATTCCAAGCAGATTTTTTGATTCAAAAAATATTCTTTAATTTACAGAAGATTCTTTGCTTTCATGAAGATTTTTTCATTCAAAAAAATATGGTTTGATTGAAATAAGATTCTTGAATTCCAAGAAGATTGCTTGATTCAAACAATATTCTTTGACATTCAGAAGATTCTTGGATATAAAAAAGATTTTTTCATTAAAAGAAAGATAGTTTGATTCAAAAAAGATTCTTTGATTCAAACAATTCTCTTTGACTTACAGAAGATTCTTTGATTTAGAGACGATATTTTTATTCAAAGAAAGATTGTTTGATTCAAATAAGATTCTTTAGTTTCAAGGCCATTATTTGATTCAAACAATATTCTTTGATTTACAGAAGATTCTTTGGTTCCAAGAAGATTTTTTCATTCAAAGAAAGATGGTTTGATTGAGATAAGATTCTTTAATTCCAAGAAGATTCCTTGTTTCAAGCAATATTCTTTGATTCACAGAAGACTCTTTGATTTAGAGAAGACTTTTTCATTCAAGGAAAGATTGTTTGATTCAAATAAGATTGTTTGATTCTAAAAAGATTCTTTGAATCAAACAATATTTATCAAATGACAAAAGATTCTTCGATTTCAAGGAGATTGTTTCATTAGAAGAAATATGGTTTAAATAAAATAAGATTCTTTGTTTCAAGCAATATCCTTTGATTTACAGAAGACTCTTTGATTTACAGAAGATTTTTTCATTCGAGGAGAGATTGTTTGATTCAAATAAGATTCTTTGATTTCAGGAAGATTCTTTGATTTGAAAAAGATTTTGTTTATTCAAAGAAAGATCGCTTGGTTCAAAAAAGATTCTTTAATTCCGACAAAACCCTTTGATTCGAAGAATATTCTTTGATTTGCCGAAGATTCTTTGGTTTAAAGAAGATTTTTTCATTCAAAGAAGCTTTTTTCATTCGCAGATGGATTGTTAGATTCAAATAAGATTTTGTAATTCCAAGAAGATTCTTTGATTCAAACAATATTTTTTGATTTGCATAAGATTCTTTGATTCAAAGAAGATTGTTCCATTCAAAGAATGGTGGTTTGATTAGAATAAGATTCTTTAATTCCGAAAAGATTCTGTGTTTCAAGCAATATTGTCTGATTTACAGAAGACTCTTTGATTTATAGAAGATTTTTTCATTCAAGGAGAGATTGTTTGATTCAAACGAGATTCCCTACTTACAAGAATATTCTTTGATTCAAACAATATTCTTTGATATTCGGAAGATTCTTTGAATTAAAAAAGATTTTTTTATTCAAAGGAAGATCGATTGATTCAAAAAAGATTCTTTGATTCCAATGAGATTCTTTGATTCAAAGAATATTATTTGATTTGCATAAGATTCTTTGATTTGAAAAAGATTTTTTTTATTCAAAGAAGATTTTTTCATGCAAAGAAAGATTGTTTGATTCAAATAAGATTCTGTAATTTCAAAAAGATTCTTTGATTCAAACAATATTCTTTGATTTGTATAAGATTCTTTGATTCAAAGAAGATTTTTTCATTCAAAGAAAGATGGTTTGATTAAAATAAGATTCTTTAATTCCAAGAAGATTCTTTGTTTCAAACAAAATCTTTGATTTACAGAAGATTCTTTGATTTAAAGAAGATTTTTCCATTCAAAGAAGATTTTTTTATTCGAAGGGAGATTGTTTGATTCAAATAAGATTCTGTAATTCCAAGATGATTCTTTGATTCAATCAATATTCTTTGATTTGCATAAGATTCTTTGATTCCAAGAAGATTTTTACATTCGAAGAGAGATAGTTTGATTCAAATAAGATTCTGTAATTCCAAGAAAATACTGTGTTTCAAGCAATATTCTTTGATTTGCAGAAGACCCTTTGATTTATAGAAGATTTTATCATTCAAGGAGAGATTGTTTGACTCAAATAAGATTATCAAATTCCAAGAAGATTCTTTGATTCAAACAATATTCTTTAATATTCAGAAGATTCTTTGATTCAAATAAGATTGTTTCATTCGAAGAAAGATGGTTTGATTAAAATAAGATTCTTTAATTCTAAGAAGATTCTCTCTTTCAAACAATCTTCTTTGATTTACAGAAGATTCTTTGATTTAAAGAAGATGTTTTCATTCGAAAAAAGATTGTTTGATTCAAATAAGATTCTTTCATTCCGAGAAGATTCTTAGTTTCAAACAATATTCTTTGATTTACAGAAGATTCTTTGATTTAAAGAAGATTTTTTCATTCGAAGAAAGATTCTTTGATTCAAAGAAGAATGTTCCACTCGAAGAAAGATGGTTTGATTAAAATAAGATTTTTTAATTCCAAGAAAATTCTTTGTTTCAAACAATATTCTCTCATTTGCAGAAGATTCTTTGATTTGAATAAGATTTTTTCATTCGAAGAAAGATTGATTGATACAAATAAGATTGTTTAATTCCAAAAAGGTTCTTTGTTTTAAGCAATATTCTTTGATTTACAGAAGACTTTTTGATTTATAGAAGATTTTTTCATTCAAGGAGAGATTGTTTGATTCAAATAAGATTTTCTCATTTCAATAAGATTCTTTAATTCAAACAATATTCTTTGATATTCAGAAGATTCTTCGAATTAAAAAAGTTTTTTTTTTATTCAAAGAAAAATCGTTCGATTCAAAAAAAATTCTTTCATTCCAATGAGATTCTTTGATTCGAAGAATATTCTTTGATTTGCAGAAGATTCTTTGATTTAAAGAAGATTCTTTGATTTAAAGAAGATTTTTCCATTCAAAGAAGATTTTTTCATTCGAAGGGAGATTGTTTGATTCAAATAAGATTCTGTAATTCCAAGATGATTCTTGGATTCAATCAATATTCTTTGATTTGCATAAGATTCTTTGATTCCAAGAAGATTGTTTCATTCGAAGAAAGATGGTTTGATTAAAATAAGATTCTTTAATTCCAAGAAGATTCTTTGTTTCAAACAATATTCTTTGACTTAAAGAAGATTTTTTCATTCGAAGAAAGATTGTTTGATTCAAAGAAGATTGTTTAATTCTAAAAAGGTTCTTTGTTTTAAGCAATATTCTTTGATTGACAGAAGACTCTTTGATTTGAAGAAGATTTTTTCATTTGAAGAAAGATTGTTTGATTCAAATAAGATTGTTTAATTCTAAAAAGGTTCTTTGTTTTAGGCTATATTCTTTGATTTACAGAAGACTCATTGATTTATAGAAGATTTTTTCATTCAAGGGGAGATTGTTTGATTCAAATAAGATTTTCTAATTCCAAGAAGATTTTTTGATTCAAACAATATTCTTTGATATTCAGAAGATTCTTCAAATTAAAAAAGATTTTTTTTTTATTGAAAGAAAGATCGTTTGATTCCAAAAAGATTCTTTAATTCCAATGAGATTCTTTGATTTAAAGAATCTTCTTTGATTTGCAAAATAATTGTTTGATTTAAACAAGATTTTTTTATTCAAAGAAGATTTCTTCATTCGAAGAGAGATTGTTTGATTCAAATGAGATTTTGTAATTCAAAAAAGATTAGTTGATTTAAACAATATTCTTTGATTTACAGAAGATTCTTTGATTTAGAGAAGATTTTTTCATTCAAAGAAGATTTTTCCATTCAAAGAAAGGTTGTTTGATTCAAATAAGATTCTTTAATTTCAAGAAGATTCTTTCTTTCAAACAATATTCTTTGATTTACAGAAGATTCTTTGATTCAAAGAAAATTGTTTCATTCGAAGAAAGGTGGTTTGATTGAAGTAAGATTCTTTAATTCCAAGAAGATTCTTTGTTTCAAACAATATTCTTTGATTTACAGAAGATTCTTTGATTTAGAGAAGATTTTTTCATTCAAAGAAGATTGTTTCATTCGAAGAAAGATGGTTTGATTGAAATAAGATTCTTTAATTCCAAGAAGATACTGTGTTTCGAGCAATATTCTTTGATTTACAGAAGACTCTTTGATTTATAGAAGATTTTTTTATTGAAGGGGAGATTGTTTGATTGAAATAAGATTCTTTGATTCCAAGAAGATTCTTTGATTCAAACAATATTCTTTCATTTGCATAAGATTCTTTGATTGAAAGAAGATTGTTTCTTTCTAAGGAAGATGGTTTGAATAAAATAAGAATCTTAAATTCCAATAAGATTCTTTGTTTCAAACAATTTTTTTTGATTTACAGAAGATTCTTTGATTTAGAGAAGATTTTTTCATTCGAAGAAAGATTGTTTTGTTCAAATAAGATTCTTTGATTCCAAGAAGATTCTTTGAATCAAACGACATTCATTAATTTACAAAAGATTCTTTGATTTACAGAAGATTCTTTCATTCAAGGAGAGATTGTTTGATTCGAATAAGATTTTTTAATTTCAAGAAGATTCTTTGATTCAGACATTATTCTTTGATATTCAGAAGATTCTTTGATTTGAAAAAGATTTTTTTTATTCAAATAAGATCGTTTGATTCCAAAAAGATTCTTTAATTCCAAGAAGATTCTTTGATTCAAACAATATTTTTTGATTTACAGAAGATTCTTTGATTGAAAGAAGATTTTTTCATTTAAAGAAAGATTGTTTGAATTAAATGAGTTTCTTCAAAAGAAAAAGATTCTTTGATTGAAAGAAAATTTCATACAATCAAAAAAAGTATTCTTTAGCTCTCAGTCAAAGAAAATATTCTTTTAATAAAAAAGGATTCTTTCATTCGAAGAAGATTCTTTAATTCAAAGGAAATGTCTTTTGATTCCAAGAAGATTCTCTTATTTAAAGTTACTTCTTTGATTTAAAGAAGATTATTTGATTCAATAAAGATTTTTGGATTCAAATAAGATTTTTTAAATGAAGAGATTCTTTGATTCAATGAAAAATATTCTTTATCTCTCATTCAAAGAAATGTCTTTTATTGAAAGAAGATTCATCGATTAAAAGAAGATTCTTCTCTTTGAAATTTTTTTTGGATTTGAAGACGATTCATTGATTCACAAAACATTTTTTTCAACGAAAAATATTCATTGGCTCGCAATAAGAGAAAAGTTCCTTCGATTCAAATAAATTCTCAAATAATTCTTTTCACTCAAAGGAGATTCATCGATCAGAAGAAGATTGCCTTATTTAAAGGAGACTCTTCCATCTAAACAAAATCTCTTTCAATCAAACAAAAATATTAATTGGCTCTCAGTCAAAAAAAATTTTTCTTTGATTCAAAGGAAATTCTTTGTTTTGAAGATATGGCTCAGTGTTCCAGTAAAAAATTTCCATTGTTTAACATGATTTTATTTATACTGAAGTTATTATATCAGCAAAGAAAAATATAAGTTGGCTCTCATTCATAGAAAAGTTTCATTAATTCAGAGTATTCTTTGGCTCTGAGTCAAGGAAAAGATTGTTTGATTTTAATAAATTCCTTTGGATTCAAAGAAGATTCTTTCATTTCAAGAAGATTCTTTGATTTAAACAAAAATTATTTGATTCAAAGAAAATTGCTTTGAATCAAAGAAAAATAATCACTGGCTCTTATTCAAAGAAAAGTTTCATTAATTCAAAAAAAATTCTTTCAATTAAAGAATAGTATTCTTTGGCTCAAAGTCAAGGAAAAGATTCTTTGATATAAAAAAAATTCTTTTTATTCAAAGAAGATTCTTTCATTTTGAGAAGATTCTTTAATTTGAAGAAAATTCATTGATTCAGGGAAAATTGCTTTGAATCAAAGAAAAATAACTATTGGCTCTTATTCAAAGAATAGTTTTATTGATAAAAAAAATTCTTTTGATTGAAGAATAGTATTCTTTGGCTCTCAGTCAAGGAAAAGATGGTTTGATTTGAATTTTTTTTTGATTCAATAAAGATTTTTTCCTTTCAAGAAGATTCTTTGACAGAAAAAAATATTAAGCAGCTCTTCGTCAAAGGAAAGTTCCTTTTATTTATTAAGTCTATTAGTTTTTCTCGCGGTTTGTGTGGTTTTTCGAAAAATTTAATTTATTTTATTCTTAAATCAGCTTTTTTACAAATGAAACAAAAATTACGCATCCCATCAAAAAGTAATTCATAACAAATTTGTAGATATTTTTTGAGCGCAGAATTTTTGTAGATTTATCTTTTTTCCTCTCTCGTATAGTTTGACCGTAAAATGGAATTTTTGATTATTTTTTTCTTGTGCGCTAAAAATTTGAATTTTCGACTTTCCAAGAAAATTCAAAAAAGTCTTTTGAGAATATTTTAGCGTGTTCAAAAATAAACATTTTTCTTTTCTTGACTTTTTTCATTTCTTGCGTTGCTTGGCTCATAAATTTTAGTTTCGTTTGTTTTCCGGAATTTTGTGAATTCTATAACTAAAAATCTACAGACTAACAGACAGACAAAGAGACAGACAGACTTTTTGTGAAAACCTGTGGTTTGGGTTCAGGGAGTCTCAAAACGTGGACCTATCTGGACGCCAGTGATGACACAGATTCACATAAAGAGGGTGAGGTTCAAGGAAGATTCTTTGATTCAAAGCACATTTCTTTGAAACTCTTTCTTCGATTGAGAAGACAAATTTCTCTAATTGATTGTGGTAATCTTTTGTAATTAGGACACGATTCAAAGAAAAAAATGTACTGACTATTTTTCAAGATGGCAAGAGCTTCAGCTGGAAGATAGTGGTTCTACACAGTCAGATAAGGAGGGTGAAATTCAAAGAGGATCCTTTGTTTCAAACAAAATTTCTTTACATCTCTTGCTTTGATACGAGGCAATTATTTTTTTAAGTTAAATACTGATGTAAGGATAAAATTAAAAGAAAAAAATGTACTAGCCATTGTTGAGGGTGGCGTGAGCCTGAACTATAAGCCAGTGCTTTTCCAGAATCAAATAAGAAGGGTGAAATTCAAAGAAGATTCTTTGATTCAAATAAAATTTCTTTAAATCTTTTTCATTGATAGAAGAGAATTATTTTTCTGATTCATTGTTGTAATCCGCTATAGTTGGGATACAATTGAAAGAAAAAAAATATACCAACTATTTCTGAAGGTGGTGAGAGTCTGGGCTGGAAGACAAAAATTCTGCAGCGACAGATAAGGAGAATGAAACTCAAAGAAGATTCTTTAATTGAGGAAAATTTCTTTGTATCTTTCTCTCTGATTCAAAAGGAATATTTTTTAAGAAATTGTTTCGGATTGTTTTATTCAGGATGAAATTAAATTTGGAAAAATTACTAACAATTTTTGAGAGTGAGAAGAGCCGCGCCTGGAAGCCAGTATTTCTCCCGAGTCAGATGAGGGTCATGTTCAAAGAAGATTCCTTAATTAAACAAAAATTTCTTGATATGTTTCCCTCTGATTCAAGAGAAATATCTTTTCAGTGATTGTTGCAATCTGTTGTAATTAGGATAAAATTAGATGAAAAAAAAATTAATAACAATTTTTCAAGGTGGCGAGAGCCTCAGCTGGAAGCCAGTGGTTCTACAAAGTTAGATAAGCAGGGTGAAATTGAAAGAAGATTCTTTGATTTGAATGAAACGATTTTTTAAGTTAACGAGGAACTCAGCTGGAACTCAGAGATTTTACAGCATCAGATAAGGAGGGTGAAATTCAAAGAAGATTCTTTGATTTAAAAGAATTTCTTTAAATTGTTTTCTTTGATTCAAGGTAAATAATTTTTTAATTTAAATATTAATGCAATGATAAAACTAGAAGGAAAAAAAATACTAACTATTAATGATGGTGGCGAGAGCATCTGCTGGAAGCCAGTGATTCTACAAAGTTAGATAATGAGGGTGAAATTAAAAGAAGATTCTTTGATTCGAAGAAAATTTTTTTGCACCTTTCTTTCTGATTCCATACAAATATTTTTTAATGATTGTTGTAATCTGTTGTAATTAGGATAGAATTAAACGAACGAAAATTTTTGAACTATTTTCGAAGGTGGCGAGGAAGCCAGTGATTCTACAGCGGCAGATAAGGATGGTGAAATTCAGAGAAGATTCTTTGATTCAGAAACATTTCTTCAAATATATTTTTTGATACAACGAAAATATATTTCTGAGTTAGAGACTGATGTAATGATAAAATTAGAAGGAAAGAAATGTACTAACTATTCTTGAAGGTGGCGAGAGCCGCGGCTGGAAGTCAGAGATTCTACAGCATCAGATAAGGAGAGTGAAATCCAAAGAAGATTCTTTGATTTCAAAGAATTTCTTTAAATTCCTTCTTTCTTTGGTTCAAAGTAAATAATTTTTTATTTTGAATATTGACGTAATGATAATACTAGAAGGAAAAAATATACTAACTATTGATGATGGCCATAGCATCTGCTGGAAGCCAGTGATTTCACAGATTTATATAAGGTGGGTGAAGTTTAAGAAAGATTCTTTGATTCAAAACAAGTTTCTTTGCATCTTTCTCTCTGATTTCATACAGATATTTTCAAGTGAATGTTATAATCTGTTGTAATTAGGATGAAATTAAAAAAAAACAAAAATGTACTTACTGTTCTTTGAGGTGGCGAGAAAGCCAGTGATTATACAGCGGCAGATGAGGACGGTGAAATTCTAAGAAGATTCTTTGATTCAAAAGAGTTTCCTTAAATTTTTTTCATTGATTCAAGGTAGATAATTTTTTTATTTGAATATTGATGTAATGATAAAACAAGAGGGAAAAAATATACAAGCCATTGATGATGATGGCGATAGCATCAGCTGGAAGCCAGTGATTTCACAGATTCATATAAGGAGGGTGAAGTTAAAGGAAGATTCTTTGACTCAAAGAAAATTTCTTTGCATCTTTCTCTCTAATTCCATACGAATATTTTTGAGTGTTTGTTGTTATCTGTTTTTTTTAGGATAAAACTAAAACAAACAAAAATTTTCTAACTATGTTCGAAGGTGGCGAGGAAGCCAGTGGTTATACAGTGGCAGATAAGGAGGGAGAAATTCAAAGAAGATTCACTGACTTAAAAGAATTTCTTTAAATTTCTTTCTTTGATTCAAGGTAAATAATTTTGAAATTTGAATATTGATGTAATGGTAAAACTAGATGATAAAAAGATAGTAATTATTGATGAAAGTGTCGAGAGCATTTGCTGGAAGCGAGTGACATGACAGAATCGTATCAGGAGGGTGAAGTTGAAGGAAGATTCTTTGATTCAAAGAAAATTTCTTTGCATCTTTCTCTCTGAGTCTATACAAACATTCTCAGGTAATTGTTGTAATCTGTTGTAATTAGGATGAAACTAAAACAAAGTAGAATCTAATAACTATTTTGGAAGGTGGCGAGGAAGCCAGAGATTTTACAGTGGCAGATAAGAAGAGTCAAATTCAAAGAAGATTCTTTCATTTTTAAAAATTTCTTCAAATTTCTTTCTTTGATTCAAGGTCAATAATTTTTTAATTTGAATATTGATGTAATGATAAAACTAGAAGGAAAAAATATACTAGCTATTGATGATGGTGGCGAGGGCATCTGCTGGAAGCCAGTGATTTCACAGATTCATATCAGGAGGGTGAAATTAAAGGAAGTTTCTTTGATTCGAAGAAAATTTCTTAGCATCTTTCTCTCTGATTCCATACAAATATTTTTCAATGATTGTTATAATTTGTTTTAATTAGGATAAAATTAAAACAAACTAAAATTTACTAACTTTTTTTTAATGTGGCGAGAGCCGCGGTTGGAAGCCAGTGCTTCTACAGTCACCTGAGGATGCTGAAATTTTAAGAAGATTCTTTGATTCAAAAAATCTATTTTTTGATACAAAGCAAATATTTTTCTGATTTGAATACTGATGTGATGATGAAATTGGAAGGAAATAAATGTAGTAACTATTTTTTAAGGTGGCGAGAGCCTCTGCCTGAAGTCAGAGATTCTACAGCATCAGATAAGGTGGGTGAAGTAAAAGGAAGATTCTTTGATTCAAAGAAAATTTCTTTGTATGTTTCTCCCTGATTCCATACAAATATTTTCAAGTGATTCTTGTCATCTGTTGTAATTAGGATGAAATTAAAAAAACAGAAATTTTCTAACTATTTTCGAAGGTGGCGAGGAAGCCAGTGATGCCACAGCGGTAGATAAGGAGGGTGAAATTTTAAGAAGATTCTTTGATTCAAAAAAACGTCTACAAATCTCTTTCTTGATACGAGGCAAATATTTTTCTGAGTTAGAGACTGATTTAATGATAAAATGAGAAGGGAAAAAATGTACTAACTATTTTTGAAGGTGGCGAGAGCCTCTGCTGGAAGCCAGTGATTCCAGAGATTCGCAAGGAGGGTGAAATTCAAACCAATGTCTTCGTGTCCTAGGACTGGGAACACAAATTGCTCACTGAAGGTGTGAGACAGAAGATCCGTCAAATTCTTCAGACATTGCAGGCGCAATTCTCCGCTCATTCCGGCGGCATGCGATAAAGCGTCCCTGTAACAATGGAGAATAACGAATCAAATAAATTAAGTTTTGGACTTCTTCAACTGAAAGGTGCAATCGTCAAACTTGACACTCTCAGTTCTAGATTGTTTTCTCTCACCAAATGCAATTAGAGAAGTGGATGTAAAATAATTCAATAATACAATTATCAGCGGAATACAAATTTGTCACCATAATTTGCAACTACAATTAAATTATTATTCGTGTGTAATACCGAACCGCGGCACAGTGGTGCGAATTCGAAATTAACTATTCAAAACATCTACTTTTATTATTTAATTATTTTTCTCACTTTTTAGCCTATTTTTGTAACAGAAATTCACGAAAACTTACTGAAAATTGAAGCAATTTATTTCTGGTTAAAAATTTATTTATTTAGTTGAAAATTAACTTCTTTCTGATTAAACTTTACTTTTTTAATTGAAAATTTAAATATTACACTTCTGGTAAAAAATGTATGCTTTTTGGGTGAAAATTCAACTAATTGATTAAAAGTTATACTTATTTGTGAAAATTTCATTTTTCGGATAAAAAATTTAACTATTACATTTTCTGTTGAAAATTGATATTATTTATTTAAAAATTCAACTCTGGTTGAAAATTCATGTATTTCGTTGAGAATTCGTCTTTTTTGGTAGAAATTTAAAATTCCTGGATGAAAATTAATCTTTTTCGTTAAAATTTCCACTATTTGGTTGAACCTTGCATTTTTTTGAAAATGCATTTTATGATTTAAAAAATCATAATTTTAATTGAAAATTAATTTCTGTGGTCGAAAATGATTAATTGTCAAAAATTCGTCTATTTTGGTAGAAAATTAATATTCTTGGTTAAAAATTAATCTTTTTCGTTAAAATTTCCACTATTTGGTTGAAAATTGAACTTTCTTTGAAAATACGTTTTCTATTCAAAGATTCATGCTTTTAGTTGTAAATTCATCTCTTCAGTCGCACATTCATCTTTGTTGTTGGAAATTGATTTCTAGGAAAATAATTAATTTTTTAATCAAAAGTTTAAATATTACATTTTTGCTTGAAAATTGATATTTTTTAGCTAAAAATTAAACTATTTTGTCCAAAATTCATGTATTCTGTTGAAAATTCGTATTTTGTGGTAGAAAATTAATATTCTTGGTTAAAAATTAATCTTTCTGGTAAAAATTTCTCCTATTTGGTTGAAACTTGAACTTTTATTTATTTTATTTGCAGATCCATGATTTTAATTGAAAAATCATCTCTTTGTTTGAAAATGTATCTATTTTATTGGAAATTGCTTTCTAGGTAAAAAATTAATTTTTCAACTAAAAGTTTGAATATTTCATTTTGACTTGAAAATTGATATTTTTCAGTTAATAATTTAACTAATCAATTGAAAGTTGAACTCGTTTGTTAAAAAAATTATTTTTCAATTACAAAATTTAGCTATTCCATTTTCGATTGAATATTGATATTTTTAGGTAAAAATTCAACTATTTGGTTAAAAATTTATTCTTTGATTCGAAAATTAATGATTTTAGATCAAAATTTATCTCTTGGTTTAAGTTTTATCTATTTTGTTTAAAATTGCTTTCGTTGTATCTAATTAATTTTGTTCAATAAAGATTTAAACATTCAAGGTTTGACTGGAAATTTATGTTTTTAAGTTGAAATTCAACTAATTATTTGAAACTTGAAATACTTTATTGAACATTTATTTTTTAATTTAAAAATTTTAAAATGCTATTTTTTGCAAATCGATCTATTTTAGTTAAAAATTCATGTATTTTGTTGGAAAATTAAAATTTTCTTAGTTAAATATTAATCATTTTTGTTAAAAATTTCAGTATTTGGTTGAAAGTTGAACTCTTTTGTTGAAAATTCATTTTTTTGTTTGAAGATTCATGATTTTGATTGAAAATTCATCTGGTTGGTTTGAAATTGATCTATTTTGATGGCCATTTATTTTTTTATAAACAATTAATTTTTTTTACTGAAAGTTTAACTATATCAGTTTTAGTTGGAAATTTATATTTTTTATTTGTGAATTCAACTAATTGATTGAAAGATGAAATCCTTTATTTAAAATTTATTTTTCAGGTCGAAAATTCAAAATTCTATTTTTTGTTGCAAATTGATCTTCTTTAGTTAAAATTCAACTATTTGGTTAGAAAATCACGTATTTTGTTGAAAATTCGCCTCTTTTGTTGCTTGTTTTGGGGAAATGGTCTTTTGTTAACTCAAATAATTCAAAAAAATTGTAAATATCACAATATTTTGTAGTTTAAAGTATTAAGTAAAATATTCTGAAACATTTAACATGAACAAAGAAAAATTTCGGCGACAAAAATCGAAAATTTTCTATTTTTTGACTTTAATTATTTATAACAAATTCGTTTATAACAATCGAAATGTAAAGTAAATAAATCGCCTCTTGCGCACCCTTAGATAATTTAAGTTGATTGAAATATCTAAGCATCAAGAGCTAACAAAAAGTGGTCTTATAAATTAATTTTTTTTACATTTGTTTTTTAAAAAATGGGCTAAAAATTTGAAAATTTGGTTTGAGAACAGGAAACATTCTAAATTATCATGACTGGCGAGAAACTGGCTGGTGTATTTAAATAAATAGCATGTGCTTAAGTAGATAAGGTGACATATTAAGGAGAAAAAAAGTTCATTTTATGCAGTTTATAAACTCGCAACGGTCTGTGAAAACGGCTTTCCTGATAAAAGATTCAGCCAGCTAACTACGTAAAATTAGTTTTTAATCGTTTCATTTTCATTCTAGACCCAGGGAAAAAAGTTCATCAAAGGCCTCTGTACTTTTTGTTTTTAATTGCAATCTTGAGTGTAACTCACTTTCTGCTTACAAAGAAAGGTCGCGAGATGCGGGACGCTGTTTCTACTAGACGAGACGCTAGCGGTTGCGAGTAGCGCTCACGCGTATCCCTCACGCGTATCCTTCACGCGTAACCCTCACGCGTACCCCTCACGCGTATCCTTCACGCGTATCCCTCATTCGTATCCTTCACGCGTATCCTTAACGCATAACCCCCATGCGTACCCTTCACGCGTATCCTTCAGGCGTATCCCTCACGCGTATCCTTCACGCGTATCTCTCATTTGTATCCTTCACGCGTATCCTTAACGCATAACCCCCATGCGTACCCTTCACGCGTATCCTTCAGGCGTATCCTTTACGCGTATCCTGCACGAATATCCTTAAGGCGTAACCCCCCCGCGTACCCTTCACGCGTATCCTTGACGCTTATTCCTCACGCGTATCCCTCATGCGTGAATACTCAAACCTCGATATCTCAGAAACTAAGTGCAATTAAATCGAAAGAAAAAATACGTACCTAATGAATTTTGATGTACTTTCATCCTGTGAAGCCCCATTTGAATCGATATTCCGCATCTCGCAACCTCTCATGGTTAGTTAATTTAGAATTTAGTATTTGATGTTACTATTATTTGTTTATTAATTTTTGAATGAATACAGTCTATATGTGAAAATATCAAGTTCATTGTTGAATAGAATCCCTTAAAAATGAACTAAAAATAATAATTTTATATGAAGGTAATGATTTTTTTTTCTTTTCTTCAAAATTGACATGCATTGCAAGCAAATTTCTGAGACACTATTACACTTACCCCGTCCACAGAACAAATTCGATTCCTTTTCCGTGATTCTCTCGCATAGCTTGCGCTGCAGATTCTATCAATGCCCAGGGCGAATCACAACCATAGCTACCGAATGTTCCAGCTAATCTTTTATACAACCGCATGTGCTCACTGTCCATATTGTTTCTCATTTTCCAACAACCTGGAAAAGAAAACGCAACTAGATTAGATAAAAAGTAACAATCAAAAATATTCATTAATTCTTTTATCAATTTATTTATGAATTAATACTTTTTTTACCACTATTTTTTTTAACGTTTGCTAGTCAGAAATAAAAAAAAAATGCAGTGCAAAAACATCCTTATTTTTTCAGTAAAATTTCAATATTTATTTAAACTTTTACTTTTTATTCTATAAGTTATTGAAATTTTTATTTATTTATGAAAGGATTTACAGTATTTTTTTCTATTTTCTTTTTCTCCCATTTTCTTGTTTTCTAATTAAATGCGTCCTGAAAAATATAGAATATTTTTTGGTTGAAACATCAACTGGTAAAAACAAACAACTTCTCAAAAAAAATTTATCAAATTCTTTTAGCTAATTAAAAACAAATTACAATGCTGTAGAACCAAATCATAAATAATAAATTCAATTTACCTAAAAAAAACAACAATTTTTGATTCAAAATTGTAGTTTGATGAAAAGACAGAAACAGTTACCGATTTTTTTTTGGGAAATCCTAAAAAAAAGAGGCTCCCAATAATTAAAATTTTTTTTCGTTGTGATGACATTTTTTTGTTTAAATTCGTATTTTCTAGTTAAATTTAACTACTTTTTAATTCACATTAATATCTTCTTTAGTAGAAAATTGAACTACTTGGTCGAAAATTGAAGTTTTTTGTCAAAAATTCATTTTTTTCGTTAAAGAATAAATTCATTGTTTGAAATTTGATTATTTTATTATTAACAAGTTTTTTGGTAGACAATTAATTTCTTTGGTGGAAATTTCATCCATTTTGTTTGAAAATTCATCTGGTTTGGTAAAAATGTCAATTTTTGTGATAAAAAATGCAATTACTTAGTTGAAAAATAATTTTTTTGGTTGAGGATTCAATTTTCATAGTTTTTTGTTAAAAATGCAACTTTCTGGTCGAGAATCAATTCTTTTTGATTGAGAATTCGACTTTTTTCTTCTAAATTTGTATTTCTTGTTGAAAAATGCATATGTTCATCATTTGAAACCTTTTGCATTGAAATATAAATTATTACATTTTTCGTTGAAAATTCATCTTTATTGGTTGAAAATTCAACTATTCAGTTGATAATTCATGTTTTTGATAAAAAAATTGTCTTTTTGATAGAAAAGTAAGCATCTTGGTTCAATTTTTTTTTTTTTGAGAAAGTTCATCTGTTTCGTTGAAAATTTTAGGATTTGGTGGAAATTTTCTTTCTTGTAAGTTTGCAAATTAATTTTTTCAACTGAACATTTTACTATTCGATGTTTGGTTGAAATATAATATTTTTAAATTAAAAATGCAAATATTTGGTTTAAAATTCATGTATTTTGTCACAAATTCATTTCTTTCGGTGAAAATGAAGTTTTTTTAGTTGAAAATTCAACAATTTTGTTTAAAAACCCATTATTTTTGGTATAAAATTCAACTATTGTAAAAAAATTTATATATTCGGTAAAGAATTCAATTTTTCTGGTTAAAAATGCAACTGTTCGATAGAAAATATTTTCTTTTGGTTGAGAATTTATTTTTTGGGTTTGAAAATTGACCTGCTTTGTTGAAAAATCATATTTTTTGGTTGAAAATTTACCTTTTTATTACAAATTCGTTTTTTCGGTAGAAAATTAATCTTTTTGATTCAAAATTTATCTTTTTGGTTTAAAAATTCATGTGTTTTATTAAAAATTCAATGATTCGATTTAAAATTGTTTTTATTTTTCATTGAAAATTAATTTTTTTAACTGAACATTTACGTATTCCATGTTTGGTTACAAATTTATATTTTTAGTTAAAGATTCAACTATTTGATTTATAATAGAATTTTAAAATTTTTTAAAAATAAAATAGATCTTTGAACAAACAAGATTCATCATTCATCTACCCAAACACACTAATTTTGACCGAAAATAGTTGAATCCTAAACCAAATTGATGAATTTTCAACAAAGTTGAAAGTTTGAAAATTTCAATATTTTTTTGAAAATTCTTTTTTCTCATTCAAAATGAATTTCGTACTCAAAAAGTAACTACTTGTTGAATATTAATCTGATTTGGATTACAATTTAACTTTTTGTCGAAAATTCATCATTTTTCCTTGACAATTTTTTTTTTTTTGACTGAGTGGAAAATCTTCCACGGTTGAAAATTCAAGTATTTTGTGGCAGAAATTAATTATTTTTCTATTCAAACTTAAAATATTTTATTATTTTGAATCATCAAATATTAGAATTTCTGCTGAGAATTTATCTTTTTTGTTTAAAATATCAACTATTTGGCTAAAAGTTTAACTACCTTTTGAAAATCATTTTTTTTTTTTTGAAGATTCATTTTCTTGGTTGAAAATTTCACTATTTTGTTGAGAGTTCGTTTTTTTTTTGTGGCTGCATATTAAGCTTTTTAACTGAAAATTCAAATATTTCATATTCAGTTGAAAATTGTTTTTTTTTTTTTTTAATTGAAAATTCAACTATTTGGTTCAGAATTCATGTATTTTTTCAAAAATTGTTCCCTTTTGGTGGAAATTTAATTTATTTTAGTTGAGGATTCAACTATTTTTCTTGAAAATTCCTTCTTTATAATTGAATTGAACTGTTATTTCATATAAAATAAGAATATTAACAATATTTTAATAATAAACAAAAAACTGGATCTACTTTGTTAAAAATTAATTCTTTGGTTGAAGATTCATCTCTTGGGTTGAAAATTAAACTATTTTGTTGACATTTTTTTTCCTTGAAAATAAATTCTTTTACTCAAAAATAAATTATTCTGGGCTTGATCAGAAATGGATCTTTTTGGATAAAAATGAAAGTGTTTAGTTGAAAATTATTCTGATTTGGTTGAAAATTCAATTTTTTTTAGAAAATTTGTCATTTTTCCTTGAATCTTCTTTTCTTTTTTTGACTGAGTGAAAAATCTTTGACAGTCGAAAATTGGTTGTAAATTTAAGAATTTTTTCGCTTGTTTTTCCTTTTGAAAATGTTTGTGAAAAATTCATAATTTTTCCTTGAAACTTTAATAATATGGTTACAATTTTTTTTCTTTTTCATGTGAGTGAAAAATCTTTCAAGGTTGAAAATTCAACACTTTTATTCAAAATTTATCTTTTTTTTTTAAATTCATTTCTTCTGATAGACATTTTTTTTTTTTGCCGAAAATTCACCTCTTGTGTTACAAATTAATCAATTTTATATGAAGATTAATTTTTTTTTTGAAAATGTAACTATTTTATTAAAAATTCATTTTTTTTTTGCAAATTAATTTTTCACCTGAACATTCAACTATTCTATATATAGATCTTCTTTTTTTGACTAAGTGAAAAATCCTTGACGGTCAAAAATTGGTAAGAAATTTAAATTTGTTTTTTCCTCTAAATATATTTTTTTTCCTTTGAAAATTTTTGTAGAAAATTCGTCATTTTGTTTCGAAACTTCAATAATTTTAATACAATTTTTTTTCCTTTTTAAGCGAGTGAAAAATATTTCAAGGTTGAAAATTCAACACTTTTATTCAAAATTTGTGTTTTTTTAGTTAGCCATAAAATACGAATAAAATATAACTTTTTAAATATCACCCCCATAAGTCTGTTTTATATGGTTCCAAAGAAACCCCATAAGTGAAAAAATGGGTTTTGCGAGTTTTTGGCGCTAATTATGATTTTTTTGCGGTTTCTTAAATG
>JAABKJ010007315.1:0-21076 GCA_011634705.1 Andricus grossulariae | reverse complement strand
ATTAAACTATTCTATTTTTTTTTTCAAATTGAAAATTCATCTATTTTGTTAAAAAGTTGTCTTTTTTTGGTAGAAAATTAACCTTTTTGGTTAAAAATTCAACTATTTTGTTGAAAATTTGTCTTTTTTCAGAAAATTCAACTATTAGGTTGAAAATTTCATTGAGAAATAAAATATTTCCTTGAAAATTCATATATTTTGTTGAAAACTCGTATTTTTTAGTCGAAAGTAATCTTTTCTGGTCGTAAACTCATTTGTTTTTTATTGAGATTTCATTTATTTTATTAAAAATTCGTCTTTTTTGTAAGACAATTAATCTTTTTGGTTGAAAATTCATCTTTATTGTTTGAAAATGAATCTAGTTTGTAACAAAATTCATCCTTATTTGTTGAAAATGAATCTAGTTGGTAAAAAATTCAACAGTTATGTTGAACATTCGTCTTTTTGGATAGAAAATTGGTAATTTTTGATTGAAAATTCATCCTGCTTGGTTGTAAATGAACTTTTTCGTTGAAAATTGAACTTTTCAGGTTAAAATTTCAACTTTTTTCTGAAAGCTTCCGCTCTTTGGCTTGAAAATTCAACTATTTTGGCAGAAAATTAAGCTATTTTGTTGAAAATTAACTTTTTTTGAAAATTCGACAATTTGGTTGAAAATTTGTCTTTGTAGCTTAAATATTCTTTTTTATTTGAAAATTCGACTATTTTATTAAAAATTGAACTATTTTTCATTTTTTTTATTTTGAAAATTCGTGTCTTTTGCTTGAAAGATCAAGTACTAGTATTTGTTTGCAAATGCAACTGTTTGTTTGAAAATAATTTTTTTCTTATATAAAATTCATCTTTCTTAGTTCAAACTTAACTTTTTTGTTTGAAAATTGATCTTTTTGTGTATAAAGGTCAACTGTTTTGTAGAAAAATCTTCTTTCTTGGTAGCAACATTAATTTTAATTAGAGCAATTGATTCCCCTATTATTTCCCTATTTTAGGGAAAAATCGCCCTATTTCCCCTGTTTTGATAAAATTCCGGGCTGCTACTTCAAATTAAAATAATTAAATTATTAAATAATTGAAAATAATGTGGTTAAATCGTAAGAGAAGTAAACACCACTTACTAGATTAAATTTGAGCAATCTAAGTATCACTTCATCCAGCTGATTGTCAAAAAACAAGTCAGGCCAAGTTTATTAATTTTTTCATCAATTATCAAAGCAGTGAAAATGCGGTGGTTGTTGCATCAGAGCATCAAAGAACCTGATTGTAAAAAGTCAGTTGAACGACTTGTATACACGAGGCAACGAATAATATTGTTCATTGTTTTCGCTTCATTCTCAATGACAATCGATAGAGCGTAAAGTGCAGCGTACAGGAGGTAGTACTGTACCAAAATTATGTCATTTTTTATGAAAAATTACTTTTTTATGTAGTTCTATACGTAATAAAACACGGAATTCGTATGTACAAAAGGTAATTAGAAATTCTAACTAAATTCAGAGATAATTAGACCTAACTTTTAAAAGTGAGCATATGAAATTCCACGTCGAACGACCCAAAAAGAGATATTTTTTACTAAAAATGTCCAAGCGTATCTGCGCCGAGTTTCAGTTGGCGTAACCAGCAAGACCGGTTAAAAGCAGTGATCGCCGAAAATTTCTCAGATTTTTTACTTTAACTTCAACTCGTATTGTGACTTAGGATACTTGAAGAAGAAAAAAACTGAAATTTCAAGGCCGTAATATTTGAAAACCTATATTTTAAGCCAGTAAAACTCTAAAAATCTCCACAGGTTCCCGAGATATGAAGAAAAATGTCCAAGCATGTCTGCGCCGAGTTTCAGTTGTCGTAACCAGTGAGACCGGTCAACAGCAGTGATAGCCGAGAATTGCTCAGATTTTATAGCACGACTTCATTTCGTACTGTGACCTAGGATACTTGAAGCGAAAAACTGAAATTGACGGGGTGTAATGTATACAATATTATCTTCAATTTGAGTCAAAAAAAGTTCAAAAATCTTCACGGGTTCCCGAGATATAACTAAAAATGTTCAAGCGTATCTGCTCCGAGTTTCAGTTGGCGTAACCAGCGAGACCCGTCAACAGCAGTGATCGCCGAGAATTTTTTAGATTTTGCAGCTCAAATTCAACTCGTAGTATGACTTAAAATACTTGAAGAAAAAAAACTGAAATTCACAGGACGTAATCTTTAAATTTTTATCTTTAATTTAAGCCAGTAAAATTTCAAAAATCTTGAAGGGGTTCCGGAGATATGACTAAAAATGTCCAAGCGTTTCTACATCTGGCGTAACCAGCGAGGACGGTCAACAGCAGTGATCGCCGAGAATTTCTCAGATTTTGTAGCACAACTTCAATTCGTACTGTGACAAACAAAATTAAATTGACGGGATGTAATCAATAAAATCTTATAATTAATTTGAGCCAGTAAAACTTTAGAAAATCTTCACGGGTTCCCGAGATATGAATAAAAATGTCCAAGCGTTTCTGCGTCGAGTTTCAGTAGGCGTAACCAGCGAGACCGGTTAACAGCAGTGATCGCCGAGAATTTTTCAGATTTTGTAGCTTAATTTCAACTCGTAATATGACTTAAAATACTTTAAAAAAAACTGAAATTGACAGGACGTAATCTCTAAAATCTTATTTTTAATTTAAGCTAGTAAAATTTAAAAAATCTTAACGGAATCCCGAAATATGAATAAAAATGTCCAAGCGTTTCTGCGTCGAGTTTCAGTCGGCGTAACTAGCGAGACCGGTCAACAGCAGTGATCGCCGAGAATTGCTCAGATTTTGTAACTTAACTTCAACTCGCACAATGACTTAGGATACTTGAAGAAAAAAAACTGAAATTGCGAGGACGTAATTTTGAAGATCCTATCTTTAAAGCCAGTAAAACTTTAAAAATCTTCACAGGTTCCCGAGATATGACTTAAAATGTCCAAGCATATCTGCGTTGAGTTTCAGTCGGCGTAACCAGCGAGACCGGTCAACAGCAGTTATCGCCGGGAATTTCTCAGATTTTGTAGCTTAATTTCAACTCATACTGTGACCTAGGATACTTGAAACAAAAAACTGAAATTAACAGGATGGATTTTTAAAATTTTATCTTTAATTTAAGCCAGTAAAATTTAAAAAATCTTCACAGGTTCCCAAAATATGACTAAAATGTCCAAGCGTATTTGCGTCGAGTTTCAGTCGGCGTAATCAGCAAGGCTAGTCAACAGGTTCGCTGGTTACGCCGACTGCAACTCGACGCAAAAACGCTTGGACATTTTTAGTCATATCTAGGGAACCCATGAAGATTTTTTAAGTCTGCTTGTTTTAAATTAAAGATAAGATTTCAAAGATTGTTTGGTATAAATTTCAATTTTTTTTTAAAAACTTTTCCAGGTCATGCAACTTGTTGCAATCGAGGTACAAGATTCGAGAATTTCCTGAATTTTATTTAACAGGTTAACAAAATTAATTTCCAATTAAAAAAAAAGTATGTTGAATAAAAAAAATCTGTTTTTAGCAGAAAAATTTTTCAAGAAATTAAATAAAAAAATAACTTTTAAACAAAAATTTCTTTTCTTCAAAAGGTCAAAAATATTTCTATAAGGAGTCGTTCGACGCAAAATTTTATAAGCTTCCTAAAGTGGTTTAAACAAAGTATCTCGCTCCTTTTTTAAAATCAGGGGTAAGTCAGGGAATTTAATTTTAATTTTTTTACTTCAAATGGTTTTAATCCGTGTATAAACAATTATATCCTGTTGAAAATTAACCTTTTTGTTTGCAAATTAAACTACTTGGTTTCAGGTTGAAACAATTTGTTGAAAAATCTTTTTTTGTTGAAGATTCGCCATTTTAATAAAAAATTCGCTTCTTTATCAATTGAAAATTAATTTTTTCTCACAAAAAATTTACTTGAAAAACAATTTAATTGAAAAATTTGTTTTTTTTTTTTGTGAAAAATCATCTTGGTTTAGAAATTTCCTTTTTTGGTTAAAAAAAAGCAAGTTTTAGGTTGAAAATTGACTTGTTCGCTGAAAATTAAACTATTTAACTAAGCTATTATAATTCTTTTTTTTTCCATGAAAATTCGACATGTTGGATAACATTTTTTTTTACTGACATTTTAATTCAAAATCCAAATCTTTTTTGTTTGAAATATCAAATTTTACATTTTTTCTTAAGAATTAACTTTTTTTAACTTAAATTAGTTACTCATATCATTTGACTTGAAAATTGATAATTTTAGTTGAAAATTCATCTTTTTTTAATGAAAACTTTATTTCTGACTAAAAATCCACCTATTTTTATTTAACAGTTAATTATTTTTTGTTGAAAAGTCTACCAATATATTTTTTGTTAAGAATTGACCTTTTTTGGTTGAAAATTTAATTATTTTGTTGAAAATTCTTTTTGTTTTAGGTTACAAATTAATTTTTTTTTACGGAAACTTTAACTTTTCTTTTTTTGGTTGAAAATGCATCTTAATTATTAAAAAATTTAAGTATTTGGTAAAAATGCATGTATTTTGATGAAAATCTATCTTTTATAGCAAAATTTTTTTATTTTGTTGACATTCACCTAATTTGGTAGAAAATTAATCTTCTTGGTAGAAAACTGATCTTTTTGATTGAAAATTCATTTCTCTGGTAAAAAATAATTTTTTCCTTATTCAAAATTCTCTATTTGTTGTTGAAAATGCATCTTAATTAGTTGAAAATTCAAGTATTTGATAAAAAATTCATGTATTTTAATAAAAATTTATCTCCCATGGTAGAATTGATGTATTTTGTTGAAATTCACCTAGTTTGGTAGAAAATTAATCTTCTTGGTATAAAATTAATCTTCTTTGTAGAAAATTGATCTGTTTGGTTGAAAATTAATTTCTATGGTAAAAAATTATTTTTTTTAGATTCCAAATTCTCGATTTTTGGTTGTAAATGTATCTTAGTTAGTTGAAAATTCAAGTATTTGGTGGAAAATTCATGTATTTCAATGAAAATTTGTCTCCCATAGTAGAATTTATTTGCCAAAAAAACTTTTTTGGTTTAAAATTGAACACTTTTGTTAAAAATTTCTCGCCTTTTTTTAAAAATTATCTTTTTTGGTTGGGGATACAACTAGATTGTTGACAAATTTTTGCTTAATTCAGCTGTTTCTAATTGCAAATTTAAGCATTTTTTATTGGAAATATGAACCATTTCACTTTTAATTGAGATTCATTTTTTTTATTGAAGATGTTTTGTTGAAAATTTGTCATTTTGGTAAAAAATTCATCTTTTTGGTTGAAAATTCATCTCTTCGGTTGAAAATGTTAAATGTTGTTAAAAATTTTGTTGCAACTAAATGTCTCTAAATTAAATATAAAACAAATTTTTGCATTAAAATTATTGATCACCAAGATGTTGTGTTCATACCTGGAATAAATCATAACAATCAGGGTTACGCTTTAATTAATTAATTCAAATTTTGATAAAAAGACTTTATTGTTGAAAAATGTTATAAAACTTTATAAGTACTAAATATTCTCACGAGTAAATATTGATACTGTAGTAAATTATTTGGACGGAAAATCAAAGTCGATGCTTGAAAATAAGATGATGTGGTTTCGGGGTCAAAGTAATTCCACAGTCACCTTCTGTACTGGGAGAACTGCCAGGAGGAACTGCCACGAAGAATGATTGAAGGATCCGAGCAGTGAAGAGGAAAATTATCATTTTCGCAAGTTCTTCTCCCACACATATCCGTTTGCCTGATAAAAAAAAATTAGTTCCCCATTTGAAGTTCTCCCTAGGTTACCCCAAAATTTTGATTTTTTTTTAACTTACCACTTTGAAAGGGGATAAAAGCATCTGGTTTCGCGAGATTTCCATCCTCAGTTAAAAATCTCGCAGGTCTAAATATTTCAGGTTCGGGCCAAAATCGGGGATCCATGTGAATTGCCCATTGCAGAGGAACTATCATGGTTCCTTTCGGTATGTCGTAACCCTCGATTACTGCATCCTAAAAATTTATTTAAGAGAAAGAATAGGTACCACGCGCGTAACAAAAAGATTTCCTAGTCTATTAAGACATTAATTAAGTCGTTCAAATCTCCCGCCTTGCCCTATCATCCCCTCTCCTACTTATCACTTCCCTTCCCCTCCAGCCACTCCCCTTACCCCTTCTATAATTCTCACTTTCCTTCTACTTACCATCCATCGACTCCCCTAATTCTCACTTTCCTTTTACCTAGCCTCCATCCACTCCCCTACTTCTCAATTTCCTTCTACCTACCCTCCATATACTCCCCTACTTCTCACTCCCCTTATCCCTTCCCAACTTCCCACTTCCCATCCGCCTACCCTCCATCCACTTCACTTACCCCTTCCCTATTTCTTACTTCCCTTCTGCCTACCCTCTATCCACTCCCCTACTTCTCAATTTCCTTCTACCTGCCCTCCATCCACTCCCCTACTTCTCACTTCCCATCCACCTACCCTCCATCCAGTCCCCTTACCCCTTCCAAACTTCTGACTTTCCATACACCTACCCTCCATCCACAGCCCTTAGCCCTTGCCTACTTCTCACTTCGCTTCTAACTATCCTCCATCCACTCTTCTACTTCTCACTTTCCTTCTACCTACCCTCCAACCACTCCCTTTAACCCTCCCTACTTCCCGTCAATTCACTCCCCATACTTCTCACCGCCCCCTCTTTCTACCCCACCCCTCACTACCCCTACTTCCCCTCCTTATAGATTTAAAGGAAGTTTTAAAACTGAATATAATAAGGCGATAAATTCCACTTTATTTATATTTTTCAATTATAGTGTTCACATTATTGAAAAAAACCTGAAAGCACGTGAAAATTTGGGGCCGTGCATAAATTGCGTAAATTCTTCTTAGTAGGGAAGGGGGGTACAAATTTTGTTAAAAATTGAAATATTTGATTGAAAATTAACTTTTCTGTTAAAAACTCATCTTTTCGGTTAAAAAATTCAATTATTTGGTAGAAAATTAAACTATTTGGTCGAAAATTCCATTTTTGTTGTTGAAAATTCGACTGTTTTGTAAAAGACTAGCTTTTCTAAATTGAAAATTATTTTTTTTTTGAATTTGACTATTGCATTTTTGGTCAGAAATTTATCTTTTTAGACTGAAAATTCAACTATTTGGTTGAAATTTCCTCTTTTTTGGTAGAAAATTAATCTTCTTGGTTGAAAATTCAACTACTTGGTTGAAAATTAACTTTACGGTTAAAAAATTCAATTATTTTGTAGAAAATTTTGCCTTTTTGGCTTCAAAATTCAACAATTTGGTAGAAAATTAAACTATTTGGTAGAAAATTCCATTTTGTTGTTGTTGAAAATTCAACTGTTTTGTATAAAATTCGCATTTCTAAATTGAAAATGATTTTTTTTTAATTAAAAATTTGACTATTCCATTTTTGGTTAGAAATCGATCTTTTTAGACTGAAAATTGAACTATTTGGTAGAAATTTCATCTTTTTTGGTATAAAATTAATCTTCTTGGTTGAAAATGCAACTATTTGGTTGAAAATTTATGCAGTTTGTTAAAAATTCATATTTTTTATAGGAAATCAATTTTTTTGGTTAAAAATATAATTGTGTTTTTGAAAATTAATCTTTTTTGGTTGAATTTAATTGTCTTTTACTTGAATTTTTTTTTAATATCAACTATTATATTTTTCATTGAAAATTCATATTTTTAGGTTGAAAATTCACTCACTTGGTTGAAAGTTAAACTGCTTTCTTAAAAATTCATTTTTTCACTAAAGATTCATAATTTTAGTGGAAAATTCATGATGTTGGTTGAAAATTAAACTACTTTGTTGAAACCTTCTTTTTTTGGGGTAAAAATTAATTTTTTGAACTGAAAATTTAGGTATTTAGTTGAAAATGAACTTTTTTTATTGAAATTTTATATTTCAGCATCTAAAATTCAAATGTTTCGTATATAAAATTTGTTATTCTTTCTTCTTGAAAATTCAACAATTGAGTAAAAAATTTAACTGATTTGTAGAAGATTGTTTTAATTTATTGACAACTTGGCTTTTAAAAGAAAAATTTAACTTTTCCTTTTTTTCAACCATTTGGTTGAAAATTTGTTGAAAATTCGTCTTTTTGGAAGAAAATGAATCTTTTTGGTCGAAAATTCAACTATTTGATTAAAAATTAATATATTTTGTTAAATTTTTGTTTTGGGTTGAAAACGAATTTTTTTAACTTAAAATTTAAGTATTTGGTTGAAGATTCACTTTTTTGTTGAAACTTCATATTTTCGAGTTGAAAATTCAACTATTTCATTAAAAATTTATGTAGTTTGTGGAAAATTCGTCTTTTTGATAGAAAAGTAATTATCTTGATTGGAAGTTTAACTATTTTATTAAAAATTCATGTATTTTGTAAAAAAAATTTTTCGTTTGTAAAAAAAATCTTCATGACTGAAGATGCAACTATTTGGTTGAAAATATATGTATTTTGTTGAGAATTCGTCTTTTCTAGTAGAAAATTGATCTTCTTGGTTGAAAATATACTTGATTGAAAATTCAACTATTTTGTCTTTTTAGCTTCGAAATTCCACTATTTGCTTCAAAATTTATGTATTTTTTTGACAATTTCTTTTTTATAGTAGAAAATTAATCTTCTTTATTGAAAATTAATTTTCTTGGTTGAAAATTAATCTTTTTACTTGAAAATTCTACATTTTGGTTTATTTTTTTCTCTTCATTGACTGAAAAATCTTTCTTTTTCGAAAATTCAAGTATTTTGTTGCATATTCCTATTTGGTTCAAGTTAACTATTTTTAATTTAACTATTTTCAATTTAAAATGTATATTTCACCAAAAACTCCTCCCCATAAATCGTCTTACGTAATTTTTGGATGACCCGTTGATAAATTTACGAAAAAAATTATTCGGCAAAATTACGTTAGATAGGTGGTTGAGAGGGGCGGGGGGGCGTACGAACCTTAATAAAGTACGTGGTTGAAAATTTCAGAAAAAAAACCTAAAAATATGGCCTGATATGTAATTTTTTATATTTTAAATTTGGATTCTTGACTATTTGGGGGAGGAGTGAAGGGGGGGGGGGGTGAACGCCCAATCACCCCTCTCTGGATCTGCCCTTGTTCTAGAGCACGGGGTAAAGTTGGTCAGGGTGCGGAGTAGAGTCGGTTAGGGTACGGTGTAAAGTCACCTAAGGTACGGGGTAAAGTCGGCAAGGGTACGGGGTAGAGTCGGAGAGGGTACGGGATAAAGTCGACAAGGATACGTGGTAAAGTCGCCTAGGGCACGGGGTAAAGTCGGTCAGAGTACGGGGTAAAGTCGGCAAGAATACGGGGAAAAGTCGGTCAGGGTATGGGGTTAAATCGGCTAGAGTGAAGTTTAAGTCAGTCAGGGTACGGGATAAATTTGTCTAAGTTACGGGGTAAAGTCGGTCAGGGTACGGGGTAAAGTAGGCAAGAATATAAAGCAAAGTCGGTCAGGGTACGGGGTAAAGTCGGCTAGGCTACGGGGTAAAGTCGGCTAGGCTACGGGGTAAAGTCGGTCAGGATACGGGGTAAAGTCGGCAAGAAAACGGGGTAAAGTCGGCTAGGAATTATTTTTTCAAAATAATTAATTAATAATACCTTCATTGATCCGTGAGGAAATCCAAGAGGAACAATGGACCTTATACGTTGGGTTTCTGCTATGGCTGCTTCGAGTCTTGGCAAGGCTGGTCTATCATTTAATGTTGGTCCTCGACCACATAAAACACCATCCATTTCTTTTTGAATTTCTTCCTAATTTTGTCAAGAATAAAAATATCTATACACAGTACATGCTTCGGACTCTTTTGATAAATTAAAAATAGTATCAATAGCAACATCAAATTTGAAAAATAGTTGCAAAATAGCGTCATGCAATTTTTTTAATAATCAAGGAATTTCTTAAATATCGTAAACTCTTATGAATCGCTTTAATTTGATATCCTTTGAAATTTTTGAAATCCCTGAAATCCATAGAAATCCTTAGATATTCCTAAAAATCCCTTTGAATTCATTTCAATTTATTGGCTAAAATTCTTTTAAAATCTGTTGAAATCCCTTGAAATATTTTAAACATCATTGATATCCGGATACCTTTTTAAAATCCTTCAAAATGTTGTTGAAATCCTCTGAAATCTCTGGAAAACTCGCCAATTGTTCTAAATCCCATCAAATTTGGAGAAATTCTTTATAATCTTATTGAATCTTAAATTTGTTTAAATCCCATGAAATTTTCTGAAATCCGACAAGATTCTTCAAAAACCCTTCAAAATGTTGAAATCTCATTAAAATCATTGGAATGAAAGAAAACCCTAAACTTTTAAAAATTGGTAATATCTTTCAAAAATGATGAAATCTTTGAAATCCTGTGAAATGCCTTAAAATCATCTGGAAATTTGACTTTTTTTTGAAATCCCCTGAAATTTCTAAAAAATCGCCAATATTTTTTAATCCCTTCTAATCTAGAGAAATTCTTTATAATCTTATTAAATCTGATTTTGAAATCCCATGCAATTTTTTTTAAATCCGACAAGATTCTTTGAAAATCCTTACAAATTTTGAAATATCGTTGAATTTCTTTGAATTAAAAAAAATCCTAAAATCTTTGAATTTCTTCTACCTTTCAAAAAGGACGAAATCTTTAAAATCTCGTGAAATCCTATAAAATCTGATAAAGCCCCTTAAAAGATGAAAATCTACTAAAACCTCTTAAAATGTATAGAAATTTCCTGATTGAGTTTTTTTAATTCTTTCGAAATCCTATGCAATTTTCTAAAATTACTTGAAAACCCTTAACAATTTGAAAATCTCTTTAAATTCCTAGGATTTAAACACAACTTCAACTCTTTAAAATTCTTTGAAATCCCTTGAAAATAAAATATTTCGAAATCGGAAATATCTTTCAAAAATGATGAAATCATTGAAATCCTGTCAAATCCCATAAAATCTGAGAAAGCCTCTTAAAATGTCATAAAAACCCGGAAAGTCTTTGAAATCTATCAAAACCCCTTAATTTCTATTGAAATCCTCTGAAATCCCTGGAAAACTTAAATTTTTTTTTAATCTCTTCAAATCTAGAGAAATTCCTTATAATCCTTATAATCCTTTAAATTCCTTGGAACTAAATACAACCTAAATTCTTTCAAATTCTTTTAAATTGCTTGAAAATAAAATTTCTTAAATCTTATGAAGCCCCTAGTAATCCCATTAATATCGAGTGAAATCCCATAAAACATCTTGAAATCGGAAACATTTTGAAAAATTTCTTTAAAAATGATGAAATCTTTGAAATCCTCTGAAATCCAGTAAAATCCCATAAAATTTGATAGCGCCTGGAAGACCCTTAAAATATTTCAAAATACCATAGAAGCTTTGAAATCCTTTGAAATCCATTGAAATCCACTGATATCTATTAGAAATCCTTGAAATTTTTTAAAATTCCTTGAAATCTATAGAAATTCTTTATAGTTTTATGGAATTTCAATTTCTTTTGAAATTCTATGAAGTCCTCAAATATTTCAAAATTTTTTGAAATCCCTTGAAATTTTGTAAATACTACAAAAATTTCTTGAAATTTTCGAAATATTTAAAAACACACTATACTATTTAAAATCCTTTAAAATGTGTAAAATTCCTTAAATCTGGTAAAACCTATTGAAATCCCTTGAAATCCCTAGTTCTTTAAAAATCCGGTGATACATTTTTAAATTCCCTAGAAATTTTTTTAATCATTTGAAATTTCTTGGAATCTTGGAAAATACCATAAAATCTTTAAAATATTTGTAAATTCATTGATTTTTTTATATCTTTAAAGTCATTGGTGAACTTGAAATAAGTAGCTTTTAAATTTTTTTCATAAATTCTGAAAACTTTGAAATTGGATGAAACTTTTCAAAGTCTCCTAAAATCCCCTATAATCTTCCAAATCCCTGAAAACATTCAAAATCCTTTAAACCCCCTTGGAATCTGTTGAAATTTTCAGAAATTCCTTGAAGTGTTTTGAATATTTTTGAAATCTTCGAAATCATTTGAAATCTTTGGAAATCATCAAAAGCTTTTAATCTTTTGAAATTTTCAAGATCTTGAAAACGTTTAAAATTTTTATTTTATAAATACAGTTGCAATAGCGAAAAATTTGAGAAAATAGTAGAATTAGTGTCATTTTTCCAAAAAAGCAGCAAAATATTACACTTAATATAAATAAAAAATATAATATATAAATATAAACAAATATTTGATTCAAACAAATTTTAACTGAATCAAACAAATTCTAGTTTTAATATGCCTTCATTTTTCCTCCAATCTATACCGCTCCACGCGGGTTCGGCAAATTCGTTTCATTTTCGTTTAAAAATTAACTTTTTAAACTAAAAAGGAGTTTGTAAAAAAATTATCTGAAACAAAATTAGTAGTATAGCTATACGACATTACCGACATTACCATCGGATGGTAATTACCAGATTTCGGTAACTTAGCATAGAACAGAACCTTGCGCGGTCGGTAAGTGGCATCATAGCTCTATAGCTATACTACTAATTTTGTTTCAGACAATTTTTTTACAAACTCCTTTTATAGAACAGAACCTTGCGCGGTCGGTAAGTGATATCATAGCCCTATAACTATACTACTCATTTTTTTCATATAATTTGTTTACAAACTCCTATCGTATTAAAAATTTGTTTCATTTTCGTTTGAAAATTAACTTTTTAAGCTGAAAATTTAACTACCCCATTTTTTGTTGAAAATTGATCTTTTTTAGTCAAAAATGCAAAGACAATTTATCTTTTTTAGATGAAAATTCAACTATTTGCTTGAAACACCGCCTAATCTCCACATGGAGCGGTATGGAAAGAAGGTGTCTATATAGGATTAAAAAAAATGTATTTGATTCAAGCAAACATTTTTCTGAGTTATTATAAAATACCTGTTCATGGGGATAAACTGCCATAAAAAGTAAAAACCATCGAAGAGTCGTTATCGTCGTATCAACACCAGCACCGAACATATCAGCCAAAAGAAAAAAAATCTGAGGATCTGCAAAAGACCCCATTTCACCAGAGTTGGTTCGTTTTTTCATTTCTGTTACGAAAGCTGCGAGAAAGTTATCTGCAGTTGGCTGATTTTCATAATTTTTTATGATCTTTTTATATTCCTCGTGGGTTCGAGTTTGCCCATCTACGACGTATTTCATCATATTTTTATATCTCGGCAAATGTCTGTTAATAATAATTATTATATTTATAATCGTAACTTTCACTTTGAGCTAAGGAATAAGAATCAGTGAACCTGAGGAAGGGTAGAAAATTCAATGGTCCTGCAACCCCCATGTATTTTACACCCTCATCTTGAAATTTTTGTAACATTTTCCAAATTTCGTTATCTTCCTCGTACGAAACTCCGAATACCAAATCGTTTATCAAATTTCCTAAGCAATGGTGAAGAATGTCGAAAGGGTCGATACCACCTTCCTTATTGGATCCTCTATCTTTCAGTTTCTGAAGATTAAAAAAAAAAGATAATTTCCATTTGTGATGACACACAGAAAAAATTAGGGTTTCAATTTCAGTAGTATAGCTATACGGCTATTACGCCACATACCGACCGATGGTAATTACCTGCTGTCGGTAACTTAGCCTGGAACAGAACCTTGCGCGGTCGGTAAGTGGTATCATAGTCGTATAGCTATACTACTAATTTTGTTTCACAGCTAAAGCCTATAACAATGTTGATTTACACTAGTAGATCAAAAACCGTCATTCCAACGAAAAAACTCTTTCTATCAGTAAGTTATGATGCCGTTTTCTTGTTGAAAAAGAATCTTTTTTTTTCTGTGCAATAACAAATTTTAGCTCATTCTAAGCTCACCAGTACTGCTTCATTCGCAGCAGTTAAAATTCTCTCTTCCAACTTGTCTCGTTTGCCACATGAATATTTCACCGTACCAAAATCTTTGAGACATGCTGTCACGAATCTACGCTGTTCTCTCCAAACTTGTCCTTCAGCGCATATTAAACCTGCAAATATTGAAGAGAATTTTATTAAAGATTTGGAGATTCTTGAGAGTCTTCATTAAGAATTGAACGTTAATTACAGGCAGTCCATAAACTACGTTACCAAATGGGGGGGGGGCACTTTTTCCCTATTCCCCTCTTTTCCTTTTTTTTTTTAAAAGAATTTTTCTGTTTTTACCTGTTTTCAAGAAACTTCCCCTTTTCCCCCTTTTTCTCGTTTTTTTTGCGTGAATGGGAACTGAATTAATAGAACCCCATAAGAAAATCCATAAGCTTTCGGTTAAAAGTGAATTATTTTTTATTGAAAAGTCTGCTATTATATTTTTGGTTTAAGTTCGGCAAAGATACGGGGTAAAATTGACTAGGGTACGAAGTAAAGCCGCCTAGGGTGCGGGGTAAGGTCTGTCAGAGTACGGGGTAAAGTCGGCAAGAATACGGGGTAAAGTCGGCAAGAATACGGGGCAAAGTCGGTCGGGGTACGGGGTTAAGTCGGCTAGAGTAGAGGTCAAGTCAGTCAGGGTACGGGGTAAAGTCAGCAAGAATGTGAAGCAAAGACGGTCAGGGTACGGGGTAAAGTCGGCTAGGCTATGGGGTGAAGTCGGCTAGGCTACGGGGTAAAGTGGGTTAGGGTACGGGGTAAAGTCGGCAAGAATACGGGGTAAAGTCGGCAAGAATACAGGGTAAAGTCGGTCAGGGTACGGGGTAAAGTCGGCAAGAAAACGGGGTAGAGTCGGCTGGGGATTATTTTTTTAAAATAATTAATTAATAATACCGTTTGGCTGAAAATTCCACTATTCGTATGAAAATTTAATCATTTTATTGCAAATGCAATTTTTTTTAGAATCACCTTTTCTGGTTAGAAATTCAATAAATTGGTTGAAAGTTTAACAATTGCATTGAAAATTCTTTTCATTTTCGTTTGAAAATTAACTTTTTAAACTGAAAATTTAACTATTCCATTTTTGGTTGAAAATAGATCTTTTTCCAGTCAAAAATTCAAGATCTTGGTTGAAAATTTAGCTTTTTTTAGTTGAAAATTCAACAATTTGGTTGAAAATTGATGTATTTTGTCACAAATTCATCTTTTCTGGTTTAATTAAACAATTTGGTTGAAATTTATTTTCTTTCGCGAGTAAAAAATCTTTTTGGGTTGCAAAACTAACTATTTTGTTGAAAATTTGTCTTTTTTTCCATTAATTAAACTGTTTATGATTTAAAATTAATTTCTTTTTGGCTTGAAGTATCAAATATTACATTTTTTTAGAGAATTCATATTTTTTTAATGAAGATTTATCACTTAAATTAGCAATACATCTCTTTAGTTGAAAACGTAACTATTTTGTTGAATATTCGTCTTTTAGGGTGGAAAATTCAACTACTTTTCTTTTTGGATAGAAAATTCGTACTTTTGGACTAAAAATTTATCTTTTTTTGTAGAAGTAATCTTTTCTTGCTGAAAATTAACTTATTGTTATTTGAAATTGATCTTTTTGGGTTTAAAAATACAATAATTATATTGTTGGATACAATTTTTTTTGGGGCTCAAAATTGCTACTATTTGGTTGAAAATTGATTTATTTTATTGAAATATCAACAATTTTGTTAAAAGGTCATTCTTTTCGGTTACAAATTTAACTATTTTGTTACAAATTGAACTATTGTGGTAGAAAATAAACTATTTGGTTGACAATTGAACTATTTGGGTTGAATATGAAACTATTTTGTAGAAAATTCGTCTGTTTTGAAAATTCAACAATTTGGTCAAAAATTAAATTTTTGGTTGCCAGTTAATATTTTTTGTTCGAAAATTCGATTTTTTGATTTAGAATTAAGTTTTTTGATTGAAAATCATGTTTTTGTGTTAAAAATTAAACTGCTTTGACGAAACTTTTTTTTTTACTGACAAATTTTATAATTTGGTAGAAAAGTTTAACTTTTTTGTTGAAGATGCATATTTTTGTTTTAAAAACTTAACTATTTTATTGAGAATTAGTCTTTTTGGCTTACAAATTCAACAATTTGGTAGAAAGTTTAACTATTTGGTTTAAATTTAACTTTTTTTGTTTAAAATTCATTTTTTCGGGTTGAGAATTCAACTACTTTTGTAGAAATGTCTGGTTTTAGGCTTGATAATTCAACAATTTAGTAGAAAGTTCAACTATTTGATTGTAAAATAACTTTTTTGTTAAAAAATGTATATTTTTGTTTTAAAATTGCAATTGTTCTGTAGAGAATTCATATTTTTGGCCTACAAATTCAACATTTTGTTAGCAAATTTAACTATTTTGTTAGAAGTGAATTTTTTTGTTCAAAATTCATATTATTGTGTTAAAAATTTAAACTATTTTGTAGAAAATTGGTCTTTTTGGCTTAAAAACCTAACGATTTGCCAGAAAATTCATCTATTTCGTTAAAAATTGACTTTTTTGTTGGAAATTCATCATTTCCGATTGAAAAATTCAATTATTTCTAATTTAAAACTAAAATCTTTTTTATTTCAAAAGTTTTGGTTAAAAATGCAAAATTTTGACTTGAAACATCACGAATTTGAAGTCTTTTAATTTACATTTAATTTGAAAAATTAAGTAAGTAGTAAAGACTTTGTGAAGCTCTTCGCATGGGGTGATCGCTAGAAAGATTGATCAGCGAACTGGGTCGGAACAGTGTTGCGGAACGAACGTGCGTTATTTAAATGAAGACGAAAATTCTAGATCAATATAAAATCTACTCCCCCCCTCCCTTAATGGTATAATATTAATAATTATAATATACTTTTATTCATTTATTGACAAACTCTTGTTACTTATGTTATTCTCAAATCAGTTTAAACCCAGCAAATATCCAATCAATCAACAATTTCTTTTTAAGAATTAATGAATGCGTAGACGTAATAGTCATAGTGGCAGAAAAACGCTAGTGGTTTTCCTCATAGGAAAAGTATAGAAACTTGCAAATATTCCGCGTGGGAAAATGGCGATTGAACTCTCAACTCGTAGGCCTCGATAAAACAATGTCTTATCGCGATAACTGTGCTTATTGTGCGAAATAGTTGCGGAAATAAGTCTAGAAGAAGATAAATGCGAAGACGGACGTCCTCGTCTGAGAGTGTGAGGTTTCGTCGTGTTGTTTCGGCGTCATGTTTCAGCGAGAGGTTTTGGCGTGGCGTCTCAGCGTGAAGTTTCGGTATGTTGTTTCAGCGTGATGTTTCGGTATGTTGTTTCAGCGTGTGGTTTAAGCGTGATGTTTCAACGTGATGCTTCAAGGTGATGTTTCAGGATGAGGTTTCGGTATGTTGTTTCAGCGTGAGGTTTCAGCAGGAGGTTTCGGTATGTTGTTTCAGCGTGATGTTTCAGCGTGATGCTTCAACGTGATGTTTCAGCGTGAGGTTTCGGTATGTTGTTTCAGCGTGATGTTTTGGTATGTTGCTTCAGCGTGTCGTTTAGGCGTGATGTTTCAGCGTGATGCTTCAACGTGATGTTTCAGCGTGAGGTTTCGGTATGTTCTTTCAGCGTGAGCTTTCAGCGTGATGTTTCAGCGTGAGGTTTCAGAGTGATGTTTCAGCGTGAGGCTTCGTTGTGTTTTTTTCAGCGTGAGGTTTCGGCGTGGCGTTTTAGCGTAAGGTTTTAATGTGTTTTTTTAGCCTGATGTTTCAGCGTGAAGTTTCGACGTGGCGTTTCAGCGTGAGGTTTCGGCGTGGCGTTTCGGCATGAAGTTTCGGTATGTCGTTTCAGCGTGAGGTTTCAGCGAGATACTTCAGCATGAGGTTTCGGTATGTTGTTTCAGTGTGATGTTTCGGTATGTTGTTTCAGCGTGAGGTTTCAGCGTGATATTTCAGTGTGAGGGTTCGGTATGTTGTTTCAGCGTGATGTTTCGGTATGTTGTTTCAGCGTGTGGTTTAAGCGTGATGTTTCAGCGTGATGCTTCAAGGTGATGTTTCAGCATGAGGTTTCGGTATGTTGTTTCAGCGTGAGGCTTCAGAGCGATGTTTCAGCGTGAGGTTTCAGCAGGAGGTTTCGGTATGTTGTTTCAGCGTGATGTTTCGGTATGTTGTTTCAGCGTGTGATTTAAGCGTGATGTTTCAGCGTGATGCTTCAACGTGATGTTATATAACCTCAAAAATCTTACGAAACTCTAAGTTTCATGGATTGCATGTAAATCCAGATTGCATGTTTGGATTTTTTTATTTTGAGGTTATATTAGAATTCTATAAACTCAAAAGCCTTGTGAAAGCAAGGTTTCGGTATTTTGTTTCAGCGTGATGTTTCAGCGTGAGGTTTCAGAATGATGTTTCAGCGTGAGGTTTTGGTGTGTTTTTTTCAGCGTAAGGTTTCGGCCTGGTTCAGCGTAAGGTTCGGCGTGGCGCTTCAGCATGAAGTATCGGTATGTTGTTTCAGCGTGAGGTTTCAGCATGAGGGTTCGGTACGTTGTTTCAGCATGAGTTTTCAGTGTGATGTTTCAACTTGACGTTTCAGCGTGAGGTTTCGGTATGTTATTTCAGCGTGAGGTTTCGGTATGTTGTTTCAGCGTGATGTTTCAGCTTGAAGTTTCGGCGTCGCGTTTCAGCATGAGGATTCGGCGAGTTGTTTCAGCGTGAGGATTCGGCGTGGCTTTTAAGCGTGGCGTTTAAGCGTGAGGTTTCGGCGTGGAATTTTCCTCAAATTGTCTTTATTATTCGTCCACATGATCGCATATCGAAAAGTGCAGCTAAGAGCACCAAAGTACTCACAATCAAATGAGATTGCGTCCTGAATACGTTATCTGAAATCGATCTATTATGCGTAGACAAGTGGCATGTGCGCAGTATAATGTGGAATTGTGGATGTGGCAGGAGCGTTGCAGATGCGACTTTGGCACATGTATCGGTTATTATCATGTGTCACAGTCTTTCCTGTCCTTAATTCCTTCAAGTGGCTACTCGACACACACATACCGGCTTTATCTACTCGAGTGGGTGCGGAGAGATTATTGTTTATTCATTCGAGGATTATCCTTCAAAGAGTTCAGTGGCTGCGCCTACTTAGAGAATGACGGTAATCCTTTCGCCTTTTTTCACACCCGTCTCTCTCTCTCTCTCTCTCTCTCGCTCTCTCTCCCTCTCTCTGTTTTTATACACTTTTTCTCTCTCTGTTTTTCTACAAACTCCCCCCACCCCTTTGCCTATCTATTTGTCTAGCTACTTTTCCACTGCCAACTGACATGACGGAGAGACAATGACTTCGAGAAGTAATTATGTACGCACGATCCTTCAAGTAATTATCTCCTGATGCTGCGCAGGTTCAAAATTCTACTATTTGGTAGAGAATTTTATTATTTTGTTGAAAAGTTATCCTTTTTCGTCGAAAATTTAACTGTTTTGTTGAAAATTCGTCTTTTTGGTTTAAAAATCAATCTCTTTTGGTAGAAATGTCAACTTTATTGGTTGAGAATAAACTGTTTTGTTGAAAATTCAACTGTTTTATGAAAAATTGGTCTTTTTGACTTGAAAATTCAATAATTTAGATGAAAATGCAACTACATATTTTTTTGAAAAGTAATCTTTTTTCGTCGAAAATTCAGCTGTTTCGTGGATTATCGTCTTTTTAGACAGGAAATTTAACTTTTTGGTAAAAATGTATTTGTGTTTGTATTAATTTCCAGAAAGTCCCTAGAGCTAATTAGCCCTCTGAGGAATAGAATGTACATAATAAAATATATAATTATATGGACTAAATGTCATCTTTCTTAAATAAAAATAATTTTTTTTTCAATTCAACTTTATCCTAAAAAATTTGTATTTTTTGGCTTGAAAATTTAACTCTTCGGTTGGAAATACAAATATTTTTGTTAAAAATTCGACCTCTAAAGAATTCGTATTTTTTTCAAAATTTCAACCATTTGGTTGAAAATGCAACTATTTTATTAAAAAGTAATTTTTTTTTTGTTAGAAATAAACTTTTTTGTTGAAAATTTAATGGTATTCTAAAAAATTAGTCCTTTTTGGCTTGTAAATTAAACTCCTCGGTTGGAAATGCAAATGTTTTGTTAAAATTCAACTGTTTTCTAAAACATTCATCTTTTTGCTTAAAAATGCAACTATTTTTTGGTAGAAATGTGATCTATTTTTAATTAAAGTTTAACTTATTTTATTCAAACTTTCGACATTAGCCTAAAAATTCAACCTTTTAGTTAAAAAGTCGACTATTTTATTGAAATTGAACTATTTTGTTAAAAAGTCATCCGTTTTTGTAAAAATTTCAACTCTCTTGTTGAAAATTCGTCCTTTTGGACTCAAAAATTGATTTTCTTCGCTTAAAAATTATTACTATTGGGTTGCATATTTACTTGTTGAAAATTCAACAATTTTGTCAAAAGTCATCTCTCTTGATTGAAAATTCAATAGTTTTGTTGAATTCTTACTATTGTAGTAAATAACTCATCTCTTTTTGTTAAATATGGAACTACGTATTTGGTTGAACATTTTAATAATTATTTAGAAAATAAACTATTTTGTTAAAAAGTTATCTTTTTAGCCAAAATACAACTGTTTTTTGTTGAAAACTTCATCTTTTTTTTAATGCAAAATTCGTCCTTTTGGATTGGAAATTTATCTTTCTTAGTTAAAAAGAAACTTTTTTGTTGAAAATTCAACTGTCTTATATCAAACTCGTCTTATTAACTAAAAAATTCAACCGTTTGGTTGAAAATGCAATTATTTTGTTAAGAAGTATTCTTTCTGAACAAAAATCAAACTGTTTTCTTGAAGACTTAATATTTTTTCAGACAAAACTCGTCCTTTTGGATTAAAAATTCATCTTTTTTAGTTGAAAATAAACTTTTTTGTTGTAAATTCATCTGTCTTCTAAAAAACTCTTCTTCTTGGCTTGGAAATTCAACTGTTTTTGGTTTTATTTATGCTTTTTCGTTTGAAAATTCAAACATTTGATTGATGAAAATTCTGTATGAAAATTCAACTATTGTGTTGAAAATTAACTTTTTGAAAAATTATATTTTTGGTCGAAATTCCAGCTAGCTGGTTAAAAATTCAACTTTTTTG
>JAABKJ010007314.1:0-21077 GCA_011634705.1 Andricus grossulariae | reverse complement strand
CCTTTAATTTTAAAAGGTCTGGGCGCAAATGTGGGGGGAATGCAAAGACCGAGCGCGTAGCGCGAGGTAAACACATCGTCGAGCGTGAAGCGCGAGAACTAACAGTCGCGCGCCCTAGGCGCGCTCAAACTTGCGAGCGAATCGCGTGATGAGAATGTGCCCGCGCAGCGGGCAGATTTTTTTTCCGGTTTAAAAGTTAACTTTTTCGTTAAAAATTCGTCCTTTTGAATTGAAATTTGAACTTCTTTGACCGAAAATTAACTTTTTTGTTGAAAATTCAACTGCCTTCGAAAAAATTCTTCTTTTTGTCTTAAAATTTAAACTAGTTGATTAAAACTTCCTGAGCTATGACCAAAATTATCCAAGCATGTTTGCGTCGGCACAGACGTGATTCGACATTTTTAGTCATATCTTGAGAACCCGTAAGGATTTTTTTAAATTAAATAAATAAATTTCCGATTTTTTCCATAACTTTTCTGAGTCATAGCACGAGTTTAAATTGAGGTACAAAATTTGAGAAATTCTCCACAAACCCCACTCTCGCAGATACGCTTCGACATTTTTTTATCATATCTTCGAAATTCGTTCTTGAATTTGATTAAAAAACTTCTTAAGTTATATATCGTCTTCAAAAAGTCAGAAATATCTCTACTAAAGACCATTTAAGGTGAAATTCCATAAACTTTTAACCCGTTTTATTTTAATTATTGTCTTTTTAAGACATCAGTGATTTTTAGTACCGCTCGTGCTAGCCATGTATGTAGATAATTTGCGACGGTAGTGTACATTAGGTTGGGTCGAAAATAAATACTTTTGGAATTCGAAATCGCTACAACGCGGAAAAGTAGCGTATTGGGGTCCTAAAAAAGTATCATTAATTTAGAATCGATCGACATGCAGCTTTGTTACCCACGTTCGAAAAAAAGGTTTCAAAAATTTCTTGTTTGCAGAGTTTTAAAATTGTATTGAGTTTTAATTTTTTTTTTACATACCTGGAAGTCAGAAAGGTCGTCTCAATTTTTTTCGGATTTTAATCTATCATTTTCTGAGAGATGATTCCTATTTAATTTACTATTGTTTTCGGAATTTTTTTTAACGTTTGCAAATAGGAGGAGAATTATTTGAGGCACATGAAAACTTTCCAGTGACAAAAATACATTAGAAAAAAACTCACCGAGACCCAGGTCTCGAAATTCATAAGATACCAAAATCAAAATTTTAAAAATTCGATGTATTGCTAATTTCGATTCCTGGTTCTTGGTGATTTTTTTTAAATGCATTTTTGTCACTAAAAAGTTTTCATGTACCTCAAATAATTCTTCTCCTATTTGCAAACGTTTTAAAAAAAGTTTCCGAAAACAATGGTAAATTTAATAGGAATTATCTCTCAGAAAATGATAGATTCAAATCCGAAAAAAAATTGAGAAGACTTTTCTGACCTCCAGCTACATGCCGATCGATTGCAAATTAATTATGCTCTTTTAGGACCCCAATACGCTATATTCCCGCGTTGTAGCGATTTCGAATTCCAAAAGTATTCATTTTCGACCCACCCTAGTGTACACATTCACACGTAATGAAATTCGAGAATTTGATCAATTATAATATTCAAACAATTATGGAAAACTTTGAAAGCTCTGTCCCTTTGCATTAAATTCGGGAACGCGGATAGAAAATGCGAAATATGATATTCAAAGGCTTCAACTGCAACTATAAGGTTATTAAGCATACGATTTTAAGGGCGATTGGCAAAATGCATTTAATTAAACAAACAAAAATTTACACCTTGCTTTTAATTTACTATTTGACTTAAATAGTATAAGTCGCTGAAAGGTGTGATTAATTTGTTCAAAAATTCCAATGGAAATGACGTACTTCAATCTTGAAATAATTTATAGTTCTTTCTGACTGAAGCAGAGTAATAGAGAACTCTAATGAAGTACATTTAATGAAAAAAGCAATAATTTAAAAGTGGGTTAGTCAACGATAGACTCGGAATAAAAACGCAAAGAAGTTCATTAAATGGACAGTAGTGGGTGGGGAATCAATATTTCTACAATTTACTTGATTGTTTAAGTAAGGCGTCAATTTATTGATTTAGTTAATCAACTGAGTCTATTATTCTCGCTTTATTGGAACGATTCAATATTGGGAATAATGAAACGTAGCAAAAACGTTCGGCGGCGAGTTAATGAATTTAATATTCTATGAAATTAAATTTTTCATTTTATTTGTCACGAGTAATAATAAGCATATAAAAATTAAATTAAGGCGTTAAGATTTATATTTGTATCGTTTACTATAGTATAAGTTGAAGTACAAGATAGCGTGAGTCCAAATTGTTACAAATTTTTCTCAGACCTCTTTGTATACAAACTTTAAATATGAAATACATTAAAAGATATTAATTATCCAGTATTTCTTTGAATTATTACTAAATATAACAAAGAATTATTCATAATATTTTTAAAGATTCTAAAGATCTCAAAAGATGCAAAACATTTGAAAATTATAAGCGAATCAATTATATACTATAATTATAAGAAAAATTACCAATAAAAAGCTATTAAGTGTTATTAGAACATATTTCCAAATAACAAAAGTATTTATTCGAACTTTTTGAATGCTACATTTTTCAGAATCCAGATTTTTCATTTTGACAGCTAAAGTTTGATCAATTATTGCCTCAATTTTAAGAACACAAAGCTTAAAATTTTGTTATTCCAGCACCTTTAAACTTAAAACTGTCTAACATTGCATGAATACTTCTGAGAAAGAAAAACGGAACAATCTGGAATTTACAGGGTAATTACATCAGGTGTGCTCGAATCATCCTGTAAATTTTACGTTGTTCCCAGCATTCTTTTCCTAATGTATCAATTTGATTAAGTTTTAAAGATTTTCAATATTCGTGAATAGCGACTGAAACAGATTTTTTGGTTCTAAGGTCGACCACTTATCTAAAAATAGAACTGCTTTCTTAAAAATGCATTTTTTTATTTATGATTCATAATTTCGGTTGAAAACCCTTTTTTTATTCAAAATTAACTATTTTTATTAAATTTGTGCTGCCGTTGCAAATTTATTTTTTACCTGAAACTTAAATTTTTGGACAAACAACGCAAGTTACAAAAAAGTGTGTAGAAAAAAGTAACAAATAACATTCAAAATCAAAGATTAGTTTTTTTGAAAAACGACACAAGGTACAAAAAAAATTAATAGACAAAAGTTGTTCACCCAAAAATAAGCTACAAATTTTGTATCAATAATTTTGAGATAGGACTAGTAGATTTTCTTTTAACCGTATAAAGTATGATTAAAACTAAAAAAAATTAAATTTTTGGAAAAACGACACAAGAGACGAAAAAAATGAAAAGACAAAAGTTGTTCATTAAAAAAATATCTACACATATGCTATAAATTCTTATTAAAAAAATGTAATAAACATGAAAAAAATTAACTTTTTGGAAAAAGGATATAAGCTACAATAACATTTTGTTTAGCAAAAATTTTCGCCCGAATTATATCTACAAATTTGCTTGGAACCACCTTATTGAATGCATGGAAAAACGAAACAATTTGCAATACAATTTTTAATAGTAAATTGTTTTTTAGTAGGATGCGCACTTTTTTTATTTATGGAAACAAGACAATGAAAATACTTTTGTTTCAATAACAATGCATATTGTGAATCGTAATAACATACATTTCTGGAATTAATTTATTTTTCAGGGTAGCTGAGAATAAAATGTAATGCAAAATAAGAAACAAATATGAAAGTAATCATTAGGAATAAAATTTGTACTTATCCTAAGTAAATTTACTTGTTTGTATCAGAAAATTAGTTGCTTCCACTATTGAATTAAGAATTATCTCGACTAATCGAATTAGTAATTTTCTACTCATCTTTGGTGGCTCAATTTTCGTTAATCAAATCTGTAAAGTTTCACTAGTAAATAGTTAAATCATGCCAGTTTTGATTTAGAAAGACCTCAAAGTATCTTTTGCACAAGGAAAAAAGCTATACAATTAAAATAACCTTCTTTAGTTCATACTTATTCAAGATGATGCTTATTCGAGGCAAATAATTTTTTTAAATTTCACTGAATGATTGCAATTTTCTATGGAAAATAAGGAAAATACACAAGCGAAAAAAATTTTTAAATTGAAAACAGAACACTGTTGAAAAGTAGCGCAGGAGGACCAAAATACGTAAGAATAGACGAATCTGGTTCGTCGGAACTCCTACTTTTTTGTGGGGCTGTGAAAATGTAGCGAGTTGTATTTTGGCTTGAATTGCTTGAAAAATTTCAACTAATACAATAGGGTAATAATCAACTATGCCAAACTTAAAATTTAGTCGCTATTTACTAATATTGCTAGGGGATCAATTGATGGAAGTTTTAGTACAAGGTCACAGCAGGATGGTATTGTTAAAAAGTCTACCTATTCATAAGATTTAAAAGGATTTGTTACTCATTTTTAAGATTACATCAATGTGCGTCTTAATAATTGCAGATAAAAAACTACTTAATTTCAAGTTTGTCATAGTTCCTCATTACTCTTGTATTTTTTTTTAAATTATCCGAACAATTCCAGCTACTCTCTTAAAATGAACCAATGAAATCTCACTGGGTAATCAGCCACGAGTGTTTCACTGACAATAACCGAGATTTAACTGGTTCACTCAGTGGAATACTGTCATTGGTGCTTCAGTTTAAGAGAGTAAAATACAACTCTCTGCTACATAAATTACAAGAGAGGAAACTGTAATTTCAATTTCATTCTACGTTAATTTTTACTGAGATGTATATTTAAATTTCTTTTCCACGTATGAATATTCAACATATCGTAGTATTTACATGAAGTGTTTTCAACAATTTGAAATTGTTTACTTGTCAGATGTCGTCATTGGAAGGCAAGCCACTGCAAAGAGACGCGAAAACACTACAGCACAAAAAAATGTAGACTTGTCTCTTGAGCAATAAAGTAAGCTTTATCATAATATGAGCTGTGCTTTTTTCACAATTTGTGTTTTACGAGTAATTTTGAAAAATATGGAGCTGTTTTTGAGGTCCTTCGCAAAGTGAACGGATGATAGGTAACTTTTCCGAGTCTCTCTCTGACACTTAGTATATATTCAAACGGTCGAAGAGGGTTGAGAGAAGTGATTGAGTTAACTACGAGTTCCCCATATTGGAGATACCAAAATTCAATAAAGCTGATTGGTGAATTACCACCTAGACTCATGAGAGTTGCGCTTGAGAAGGTGACTCCAGGATTCAAAGAGGCTTCCTACTAAATGACACGGACGTGCGAATTTTTTAGTCAACTAGTGTACGCATTTGCGTAAACGTCTAACCACATACGCGTCGCAATTTAGAATGACGGAACGCACTGAGCAAAGAGTGTGCTTTAAATATTGTCAAAAGCTTGGACATTCGTGTTCGGAAAGCATGGTTATGATTCAGAAATTGTATGATGATGAGTCTATGAGTGATACTCAAATTAAAGAGTGGCTTAGGCTCACGTCGCGTTAGCCAGCAGTGGGGCTCCGATGATGGAAGCCAACTGAAGCCGATGAGACTGATTCACTCATCGGATTTTTTTGTTCGATCAAATCAGCCTATCTTTGAAATTGACAACAGCGCCATCTGACACGCGAATATATATCGCGAAGTAGTATCTGATAGTGTCTCGAAGTTATTGAAGCAATAATAATGAAACAGAGCAGTAAATATAAATTCATTTTAATAAAAAATGTTATACTACGGATTAAAATTAATTATTCACTATAAGAACACAATCGGATCGTCTCTGTCTATATCACATGGTAGAAAGAGAGGTCCGATCAACTTTAAGCATTGGAGTCCCACTGTATTATTTTATAATCTCCAATTGTCAAGTGTTTACGTGAGAATTGTAAAAACTGTCTTTTTCGTAGACGAGGTGTTATGCTTATGCATACATAATTGCAAAAAATGGCAAAGGAGAACAAATGGCAGAGTTTAACCTTTAAACAGCATCTGGACTGATTACTCAAGAGAAAGCTCTCATTTTAAACGAGCTGCTCAACGGCCCGCAAACGTTTGAAGTACGTAAGTAGGAAACATATATTTTAACGTGTCATAGGAAACTTTCTTCCTCATTTCCGTTAAATATTTAGTTTACCCTTGTTTCCGTATTAGAAAAATAATTTTCAAAATATTGTTTACCGCGCTGTAAAATTCACCGAAAACGGTTAATACGCCTCTGACTGTTTACGTTCGGAGAGCCTGGATTTTATGTCACCGTCAGTCTCAAAACCTACACTAAATCAAGGTTTGACTGTAGTTCCAAACGCTACCGCGCAGTCAGTTCAAAATTTCCACAAATAGCCACTGTATAACGCACAATGCATTTCATTAATTTACTGTAGACATATACAGGGTGGACCACTTTAATCTATTATGAGAAATATCTCAGAATTTTGGTTGGATATAGAAAACTGTTTCAGACAAAAGTTGAAGGGGGCAGAGGGGGCCACATACTGGTACCAATGACCTTGTCCTTGAATTCTATTTTCGAGGTTATTCCAGGGTCACAATGATATTTTTATGAAGGTCATAGCAAGGTCGAATGAAGGTCAAATTTGCGATAATGCCTAAATAATGGGTGTTAGCTCGGAATGAAAATCGAATTCAAGGTAAAAGTTATTGGTACCAGTAGGCGAAACCTCTATTTCTGATAACTTTTGTCCGAAAAATGTTGCTGTTTCCAACATCAATTCAGAGCTAACACCCATTATTCAAACATTATCGCAAATATGGGTCAAAATATGGGTCCAAAGTAAGGGTTCCCATTTTTAAAAATCACTTTGACCTTTAAATAACCTTCATTGGCGTTCTCGTACCATTTCGGTAAAGGGCTATATAAACGTTCACTTTTCTGGGAGCTCTACAGTCTCATTACATGGTGGTTTCGAACAAAATATCTTACATCACTCGTAGGTTTACATACGTCTTCACGCGGTAAACATGTGCCTAACCCTACTTGTGATTTAATATACTATTAATTCTTTTTGCACTTTACCTCGTGCGCAGTAACTCAGTTTTCGAAAATTTTAAAGGAAATTCTCAGAGAATGTACATCAGGGTATCCCTTGACTGATGAAGCAATTATAAATTGAAAATGTTCGTTTAGCCAAATGTAATAAATTTTTTTCTGGCACCGGGCGAAAATATTACTTTTATGTGCAATAATTTTAGTTTATGACAGCGCTCGAGTTTATGACGGAGCTAGAGCGCTCCGGGGCTTACCCTTGAGCCACGGTGTTTCGCTAGTGAGTTTTCGCTGATAAGACGATATTTTTCTTTCATAATAAAAACTTAAAAAAAAATTAAGTTCACAAAACACTCATCAGTTTTATTCATTTCCCATGCATCTTTCGCCGATAATGATTGGATTTAAATGTAAGATACTCAAATGTACGTAATATTTACAACTTTATAACTGTAAACAAAACTATGCGCACGTTTTTTGCACTTCATCTAAAAATACTTAAAAATGAAAATAGATCAGTTAGTACTTAACTCTTCTCTGAACATTACGCATGTAAGTTTAAAGAAGTTTTTGAGTATAAACTGAATAGTTTTCACTTGCTAAAAAGTGATTTGATAAATATATGACGATTTTTCAATTTATATTTAAATGAAAAATATACCTCTAACAAATCGAGGTAGAAGACAAAAAGAAACGAGAGTGAATTTGACGCGAAATGTACAAAAACCTTTCAAAAGCAAGGTAAACATTCAGAATGATTTTTTTTATTCAAATAAAGAATTATTACTGTTCTATCAATCCCCAATTAATACGTTGTAAGAAAATGTGTACTGCGCTTATTATATTTTTATACATTAATTGAAAAAAAAAGACAATTAATTAGATTTTTCGGATGAAATGTCAATTTATTGAATTAAATCATGCACATGGAAAATAGTATGCAAAACTAATAATCTTCTATCTGTTTTATACGTTAAATGATTGAATTGTATAGTTTTTGTATGAAAATAATTGAGAATTGAATAAAATTGATAAGTGTTTAAAATTCATACCTTTATTACATTTGTATTCTCTAAAGAGCCTATAGTAAACTCGAGCGCTGTCACTAATATCATTACTGCTCCTAAAATACTGAATATTTTTATATGACATTTCACAAAAAAGACTTCATCATACCTTTCTCCAAATTATTGTCTCAAAAATATTTTGCCTGCTTAAAATTCCGGCAATAAACGAAATGCTAGAAGACACAAAAGTCTAATTTACGCCCAGCGTCAGAAAAAAAAAGTTAATAACATTTTTCTCAACAAAAATGTTCAAATTCTGATTCCTCCATCAGTCAAAAAACAGCCTAAAATTCAATCCCTGATAATTTGATTTAAAAGTTCCAACAACTGACGAACTCAACACGAGTTGTAGCGAAAAAGGAATTAATATTCATTTTTTCAAACAAAACAAAGAACACTTTTTTAAATTTAAATTCATAACTAAAAAACTACTACTTTTTCAAATAGAAAACGATACGCAATGAAATTTAACATCGGCATACATCCTTTGAAAATCAAAATTTGAATATTTTTTAAAGCCTCCAGGAGACTTCGTTTTCACCACAGAAAATGTGTGCCCTTGTTGAAATGGGGTGAAATCAAAAAACGAGGTTAAAAACAACTCTTAGAACTTAATTATACACCGATTGTTGTAACAAATAAACGACACCGATTGTAGTAACAAATAATCAACATCAGGGATTACTCGTTTTTAGAGTATATTCTTTCTCTGAAATTTCTTGCTTTTATCGTTAAGATGACAAGTAGCCATAAAAATGTATGATTTGATGTTCTTGATTAATCAATTTCATTCGCCTTAATGAGATTATTTAAAAGAAACAATGATAAGTGATTTCTAAAAATGCAAGGATACCCTTATGCATTTGTTAATGTAGCTTTTTTATAATTTTTTTAAATTCTAATCGTTGGATAAGAATTCTTGTACAAAAACCATGGCAACTCAATTTCAAGAAAATTACAAGAAAGACGAATTTCTTTTTGCTTATGAATGCCTAAAATGTAAATTTCTTTACATAATTTATTTATAAGTTTTATAAATTTCATGTTATCACAAAATTTCATTAAGCAGCTTCATTCACAATATAATTTTAACAAGACTAGAAGAAAGAACGGTTCTTTTCAGCCTATAAACACCTATAATGTGCATTTGTTTATGTAATTTAATTAAAAAATCTACAAATAACGATAAAAGTAAAAATTTTATTAGAAAAAATTTTTGGCAATAGAATTACAACAAGATTAGAAAGAAAAAACAATTTCTTCTTCCTATAAATGGCTAAAGTTTACATTTGTTTATATAATTTACTTATAAAAGAAACAAATATTCATGAATGGCAAAATTTTCCATAAAACATCTTTGGTACTATAATTCTAATAAAACCTAAAGAAAAAACTATTCCTTGCTGCCTATAAATGTCTGTGATACAGATTTGTTTATATAATTTATTTATAAAATTAGTTGATAGCTTTAAAGCATAGTTCAAATACAGATTATCTCTAATGTCGCTTATTTGTTGATACAATTTGTTTATAACACTTATTTAGCATTGAATCCAAGCGACGGCAAGTATGAGAAAACATTTTTGTAGGAGATATCAAATTTAATTAAAAGAGTCGACATTTTTTTCGTTATTTGCGTTAACATGAAAATTCAATAAACGAAAAAATCGAAAATCGGTTTTCACCAATCTCTGAATCCTGAATTTTTCAACAAAAAATATCTGAAGTCGGCCTTCGAAAAGTTGTTTTGAGCCTCGTTTTTTTTAATTTTACCCCACTGCGGACAGTTAGAAATCGGCTAAAAATATAAAGTATGTAATTTGTTTCCATGTTACAAATTTTTACCAATTCGGACGATTAAAATGATCTATTTTTATTTTTTTAATTCACACTGTGCCCTAGCTAGCAAAACGTTTCACTGGCCCGGATTGGTTAAAATACGGTTAAAAGATTAAATTGTATAACTTTTTTGGGGGTCAAGAATTGATAAAAACTCAGACGATTAAAACTGCCTATTTTTTTGTTTAAATTCAAATTAAGTCTTGGCTGGCGAAATTTTTCACTGGCTGGTGAAATGGGCTGTAGAATCGAGGATTCAAACTTTTTTTATGGTAGACCTACATTCGAAAAAAAAAATTAAATAATTGTTGTATTTTTCGTAATACTTTATGTATTAAGCACATAAGCGTAAATTTAAGGTTCTAGATATTTGACGAACAATAGTTTACACAAAAACCCAGGGTATCAAAACTTTGAGAACAGTTAACAATTATATTATTTAACAAATGAAAACTACACATTGTCTAACGTTTTGATGTGGTATTATGGTTCAATTTGATACTTGGGAATTTTGTGTGTTAATAACGGACAATGAAAAATGTGAAACGAGTTTTTGTGTTGAGTCCTTCAAACAATAGATTACATATTATTCTTTGTTCCTTGGATTTTTAGTCCAGGTTTTAATCAAAAACAATAGCACGTTTCGACAGGAAAGTTCTCCCATTGTTTGCTACTAATGACATTTTGATTTATTAATGGAACAGACGTATTTTGCATTTATGTACGCACATACCTATAGGAGTACTCTCCCCTGAATTCAATATTCGAATAATGCATGTGGACAAATTAGCTGGCAACACATTTATGAAAAACAGGTTTATAAAATATGTCCACAAAATCCGTTTTTAATTTATTTCAAAGTGGATTGAAGTTAAATTCATAGAAAGTTAACAATAAACAAAATCAATGGTATAATTATTTGGGAATAAATTATTTAAATCATTAATCAAATAATAAATATAGATGCCAAACTGTTTGAATACATTTTTGCTCATAATGGAAAAAAGTAAATATTTTTAAAAGATTCCAGATTAAAAAGTACGGACATTTTCGAATTACTTATTAAGTACCGAAACGTCAATATACGTAGCCATAGCTTTTGTTTTGTATGATGTTATTCATAAAAAAGATTTTCGCCAAGTTCTATAAAACAATCTTTTGTTTGATAAAAGGTATACAAATTAAAAAATCCAATATTTTGACTCTCAAAACCCCAAAAGCTTTGATTCACAAAAACTATAAAGATTAACTATAATTTTATACATCTTAGATAGTATTTTAAAGGAATGAGGGTATGGGGTTTTCATACTTCAAATCCAAGAGTAAGAATTTTCAAATTACTTACAAAAATTTTATTCCTAAGTTTTTTTTTAACTTATTAAAGTTATTATTTCGGATAGACAAAAAAATTATACCCTCCCCTTGATATAAACCTTCCTTTGAATTTATATTAATTTTACCTGCGACTCCAGTTATTATTTAGAATAAAAATGCTGCTATCACAAAATTTTTCAGTAAAAAATAATGGAAGTTTTATTTTATTTTTGTCTTTCAGGATGAAGTTTTTTGTAACGTAGGCATGATTTTTGCCCATATGGAGGCATTTTTGAAACTTTATTTTTATTTTTAATGAATTTAGGAAATTTTGGAACTTATGGATCATAAATGGTCATGAAAAGTTCATCAATAAGTCATTCGACGCGTCTTGAAGACGCGAACAAACATATCAGATAAAGTGATGAAGTCTTCCTAATATCAACCAAGTTTTTCTTATATAAGAAGAATAAACAATTCTGTTAAAATTTCCTTAATCGTTAGTAGAAGGTCATAAAAGATTCAGCAATAGGTCGATCTATGTGTCTCAAAGACGCGAACAAATGCGATACAATTACGCTCTAGCTCAGAATCTTATGAGACTTGAACATGTCAAAAAAGTATATTTGAAAATTTAGGTCAGAGACCATTCAAAAACTACATCACACATCTCTCTCTTTGGCTATGGCTACATAGTCTATCACCGATACCCCTACCTTACATACATATGTGTATTCTCCCTCTTCGTCCCCTGTTACCATACCATTCGCCACCATCCAACATCTGTCATCCATCCAGTCCCTCAGAATCTCCGCCTCTTTATTTATTATCTTATCCTTCGATTTCCTTTCAAAGCTCTCCCCTTCCCTGGAAAGGCCTTCTTCCCTTCCCATCCTCGTACTAAAGTACCCCCCTCCCCTCAGTACCACCATACCCTCTTCTCTTTCGCCTAGCAAGTCTTCCACCCTTTCTTTAATTCTTTTGATCCCATCCTTAAAATCCCATCCAAACTTACATGTTACTTCTTACTCTAATCCATCCCTAACCCCCGTTATAATTCCCCCACTAGCTATACCCCCACGTCAGCTTTGGATCTATTCTATCCAATTCCTTTCTCCCTACCCACGTCTCTACCAGTCCCACTACATTAAATTCTTGTATATACATACAGAACTGCTTTACCCCATCCCCATAATACCTCCGAAAAAACTTCCCCTGCACTTCCTTCAGCACTTATTTCTCCTCATTCCACACCCATATTTTCTCGTGCACTTTTATTTTCTTCTACCCTAACTTCACCGCTCTCCCTTCACTCCTCTGCCTCCTAGCTCTGTCGTTAAGCATTCTCTGCCCCTCCCTTTCCTTCCTCGTCAAATCGTGATCGATGAAAACACCCTTATCCTGTATCCTGTTTTTATTTCGCATTACCCCGAACTTCTCTTCTCAGCTCTCCAACTCCACAACCGCCACTTCCATCTCCTTTCTTCCTTCCAGCCTAACTTTCCCTACCTTGCCTTTAACCCACCCTATGCTCTGTAGCAGTACTTTCACGCCCTCCCTTTCTTGCCCGCTCTTGACCTTCAATCCTCTTATCACAATATTATTTTTCTTGTCTGCCTTCTCTTTTCTCTCCATTCTCAACTCCATCGCCCTTATCCTCTTCCCATCCACCTTCTCCTTTTCATTCCTACGCCTCTACCTTCTCCCAAATAACTTACTTCTCGTCTTCCCCCCTGTCATCTACTTCCATTTCCGACCCGCCCTCCACCTTCTCGAGCCTCTTTTTCCGTCCTTTCCTTCCACACTCCAATCTCCTCTTCCATCTGCTTCATTTTATCTTCTTTTTCCTTCCTCACCGACAAAAGCTTCCTCTCTAATGCTTCTAATTTCGCCCTCAGCTCATTCCCATTTCTCATCTCTTGATTCTGAACTCCTCCCTCATACCTTCCATCTGTTCCTTAGTCCCTGTTACGTCCTCCCTCAGTCCCCTAATCACGCCTAACAGCATCCCGAAAGTCTGTTTCTCTGACTCCCTCCCCCCCCCCTCTTTATTCTTTGGGGAGACGACCTACGTGTTCTTGTGCTTTTCTTGAACGGACTCTCGCCCGCGCTTTTCTCCGGACTCTCTTGGCTGTCTCTCTTCCTCTTCAAGAGATCTTCCCCCTCACTTGCGCTAGACGCTCTCTCCCTCACCTTCTCGCTTCCTTCGTTCCGCTTTTTCCCTCTACCCGACGCACCGCTCGACACAGGGCCACGCACTGTTGGCCATCGTGACGTATGGAAAATTTCCTCACCCTTAACTTTACTAACAGCACTGCCATTACTCTCGCTGACCACCTCCCGCTCTCGCACGTCTCGCTCTTCCGTCGGTATCTGAAACCTCTCCATACAGTACTTTCTGCAACCGACAGATGTCTCTGCCGACATTTGCCGCGTCCTGCCCCAAATTTTCCCTTTATCACCCTTTTTCAAACCCTTGCAACTCCTGCAGACACCCCTTTCTCTCCCTTAACATCTCCTAACACTACGAGAACCACCCGTGTCCCCCTCGAAGGCCCAAAACTCCTGACCACAAACTCCACCGATCCCTTGCCAACCTAACCTCACTTTCCCTATTTAACTAAATCCGACCTCACTAGTACGCTAAAAATTAATTTTTATTTCCCTAATTCACCTCACACAACCCTACTCACCTCCTCGGCTTCCACACTCACCTCCTCTCGTTTATCAAAGGAAATCAAAGAAAAATGTTGACTTACAGGAGAATGGGGTGTTCGTGTTTGTGACGTCACCCTTGGGAATTCAATGTGAGAGAGAAGGGGAGGTGTAGAAAGTGTTCAAAACAGCGTAATTTTTGAACGGCCCCTCATTAAAAACCTCCCTCTATGAGAAAGCAATTATGAGAAAGCGAAAGTAAACCTAATAAACAGGGTGTCAACAGAAATGTGAATTACTTTACGTTAAGCCCTTTTTCGTCGCGTTAATTGGTATATAGAGGCAGACATTGCGATGGAAATGTTAGCACTGCATTCGACAGTGAAGCTTTCTCTAATTCTATTATCGCAAATAAATTAGGAAGGATCGAACTGCGATCGCTCTAAAGTTGGTCGAGTTACGGATGGCTGGATCGGATGGTGCACTCGACGTCGCGTGTATTTACGTTCAGGATAAAGTACCAGAGGCAGATGGGCAGGTGGACGGATAAGTGGACTGGGGGTAAATGAACGTGGTTTTGAGAGACATTCGAACAGAGAGAAAAAGGGAGAGGGAGAGAGACACTAAAATAGGTAGAGAGTGAGAGAAAGAAAACAAAAACGTGACAAAAAAGAGCGGGAGAGAGGATGAGCCCAAAAAAAGAAAGCAGGAAAGGGATGATGAGTGGTAGGGAGGACGAAAGGAAAAAAGGTCGACGCGTTTGAAATACGACAAAAGGACTGACAACCGTTTGGCGACGAGCAGTCACATTTTTCGACATTTTTTACTAAAGGATTCACGCACCTGGCGCGGATACAAGTCCCGGAAAAATCGCTTCGGATGATTCGGGTGGCGGCTGTGTCAAATGTTCATTTCACATATCAGTCTTGCTTTGTCAGAAAACCAGCCCTATTGGCTCAACAGGGTAACAAAAAATATTTTCTTCTATAGACAAGAAATCAGTGAAAAAAGGTATCGGATCGAATAAATTCAAAGTAGTGGAAGAGAAGCAAATATCAAGAGAATATAAATTCGGATTTTTTAAAATGAATTTTATGGAAAATAATTGGAAGGTGTTCGTTAACCTAAATATATATTTTTAATTATCGAATCAACAGAATATTGTACAACTCGTTTTTTTTTTCAATTAAAAAACAGAAGGCTATTAGTACATTTTGACCAGTGATGAGAAATAACTAGTTTCTTTCAGCTAGTTATTTCTTTTGATAACGATACTGGTAACGAAGTTGCTTTTCTAAATGAGTAATGAATTGGTAACTACTATCGGCGAGAAAATTCGAGGCCTCTAGCTTTGACGCTAAAAAAGTAAGTGAAGAGAAAATTGTAGCTCGATGAATGAAAGATCATTTTAAAAGTTAAAATGTTGTACATTAATGAGCCTAAAACAAATATGCCAAAAAAATTGTATTTACAATTTGAAAAAAGTATGTGCTTCTTTTTCTCTTCAAGTGTAAGAAACCAGCGGGGTGCCGTTTTTCATGAGATCGTCCTCGTCTTTCCTCAGCATGTGCTTCCAAGTTTTGCTGAGGAAAGATCAGGACGATCCCATGAAAAAGGCACCCCGCTGGTTTCTCACACTGGCTTTCCAGTATAGAAAACTGTCTAAAAGAATATCGCAATTTGCATGAAGAGAAAAAAAAGCACATACTTCTTTCAAATTGTAAATAATTACAGGTAGTTCAACTAACTACCTCTAAATTGAATCACTTCATTATCTTCATCAGAACTGAAGTTAGTACAGTTGTATATTTAGGTACAAAAGACAGACGATTTGTTATATTCTGCAAGTTCTTCAACGGAAATTTGTTTAGAAATGTTTAAAGTACCACCACGAATTTTTTCAGATTTTTCCTATTATTTTTTTAATAAAAAACTAGGTTCCAAATTTCACTGTCGTGAAAAACTGTCAAGTTTCCTTACTTTTTATCCGATTTTCGGGTCTGTAAGCTTCACTTACTTTTTTAACGTCAAAGCCAGAGGACTTGAATTTTTTCTCCGATAGTAGTTACATTTTTTCCAGTATTAGTAACTATACAAATCGTCGCTTTTTCAGTTACTTTCGAAATAGAGTTCACTAGTCTTTTTATAACAATCAATTAATTTGAATATTTTTGTAACTATTTTATCACTTTCACTATTTAAATTATGGCGACTTGACTCCGAAAGATTCTTGAGCACAGCAGGTGTCAAATTGTGCTCAAGAAGGGGTAGTTTGGACGATGAAGATTTCGAAAAATTATTTCTGTTAAAAAAAAAACAAAGAATAGACAGAGCTACCACAGTCGAATTTACTTGAAAAAAAGGGAAAATGTGACAAAGGGAACAAAAGTAAGTAATGTCCATCTTCGAAAAAAACTAAATTTTATAATGTTTATTAATAATTTGACTAATTTTCACTTGAATATAAAAAATTATATGAAATTTATGATGATTCCAGGTTCATTTTCATTTTCACGTACTCAGGATAAATTTACGAAACTTAAATTAAATTTGAGAGAATTTAGAGGAATTTAAAAGAAATAAGAACAATTCCATAAAATTCATCATAAATCAAATCAACATAAAAAAAATGTAATCCAAAATCAAAAGAATCTTATAAAATGCCTAAGAACTATAGGTAAGTTTGAAGGAATTCAGGTTGAGTTAAAAAAAAAAAAGAAAAAAAATTGTAATCCATTCAATTAAATAAAATCAAGTGAATTTGGAATATTTCAAGTGAATTCAATAGCATTCGGCGAGTGTTGAAAACATCAAGAGAATTCCAAAGAATTTAAAAAAAATGAAAGAAATCAGGAAGAATTAATCAGAATTCAGAGTGAATTCCAAATGAATTGAAATGAGTTGGAAAAGTCCAAAATATCCTAATGATATCAGGAAAATGAGAGTGAATTCAGAAGAATGAGAGAAAATTAAAGATTCTTTGATGAAATTCATAATAATTTAAAGAAATATAAATGACCGAATTTTCAAAATTAAAAAATTTCCATCGAATTGAGTAAAATGGGAGCAAAATTCAGGGCAAATTCAAGAGAATTTAAGTGAGTGGAAAAAAAATTTCAATTGAAAAAACAACCAATTGAATCAAATTCGAGTGGATTTAGAGAAATTTAAAGAAAATTAGAAAAATTCGGTAAAATCTATCAAAATTCAAGTCGAATTAAGAAAATTCAAGAGCATTAAAGACAAATCAATTGACAACAATTCAAGAGAATTCAGAAGAATCCAGTGAGTGTCTAAAACGCCAAGATAATTCAAAAGGATTGAAATAAAAAAATAATTCAGGAACAATTATTAAGAATTGAGAGTTAATTCCAAATGTATTCAAATGAGCTGAAAAAAATTCAAAGAATCTGAAATATTGAACTAATTTCAGTAAAAATATAGTGAATTTAGAAAATTTTAAAGAAATTCACAAGAATTTAAAATTATATGATTGAACAAAATTTTAAAAATCAATAAATTTTTATCAAATTAAGTAAGATGGGAGTGAATAGAACTCAGGACGAATCGAACGGAATTTGAGTAAATTAAAAAAAACAATGAATTAAATAAAATTCGAGTAAATTGAAAGAAAAAAAATTCAAAAATTCAAAGGAATCCAAACAAATTCAGGTTGGGTTGAAAACGTCAAGAGAATTCGAAAGAATTAAAATAAAAAAATAATTCAGAGTGAATTGAGAATAATTTGATAAAATTCATAAAAATTAAAGTGAATTGCAAACAAATGAATTGAGGAAAATTCCAGATAATTCAAAGAACTTTGATAAAGTAGAATTTAATGGATCAGAATTTAGGGAATTTAGAATAATTCAAGTGAATTCGAAAACCTGAGGGCAAATTTAGAAAATTCAAGAAAAATTCCAAGGAATTCAAGAGAATTCACAATAAATTTATAGAAAAATAAGATAAATTTAAATAAATTCAAATGTATAAAAGAACATTTTATCATTCAAAAAATTCCACTGAATGAAGATAAATGGCAGTAAAAAGATTTAGAGAGTAAGAGTCTGATAGAATCCATCAGAATTCTAGGTGAATTTAAAAGTCTTCAGGGTATATTGAAAAAAGAGGTCCAAAAAGATCCATTTAGTTTAGTGGATTTAATTAGAATTTCAAAAAATTCATGGTTAATTTAAAAGAATTCAAAGGTATTAAAAAAAAACCATAAATTCTTGGATTCTCTGTTTAAATTTATTTCAAGAACTAAATAAAGTGATCTTTTTATTCAAAATAGGTAATATAGTGACCTTATCTTTAAAAAGTGACTAAAAAGTGATGTTATAAAAAAAGTGACTAAAAGTGACTTGAATCGGCTGGGTGGCATCCCTGAATACAGATAAAAATAAGCGGTAATTATGTTACTCAGTATATATTTCTAAAATACAAAAAGTAACAAAAACCGTAACGAAAGTAACTGTCGTTTTGTAAAAGAACAAATTGTTTATTTTTGCTAAAGTAACTATGAAAAAGTTACATTTTTCAGAATTCTTCCCCTGAATCCACCTTTGATTTTTGAAATGATGAGTCTTTTTATTACAACGCGATTCCAAAAATATAACTGCCGAAAAAAGAAAGGGAGATTGTTGAAAATGTATGATACGAAAATGAAACATTCAAATGCCAGAGGTGAAAAATTCCAATATTTTAAGCGACAACGAACCGAATCCCTTCAATCGATTTGGACGTTATTATCGAGTATTTTTTTTATTTACAAACTTTGCAAATTCGACAGATTGTCTTGACCAATTATTCATTGCGCATAAAATATACATCATCTTCATAATTTATAATTGTGCCTTTTAGATTAAAATGAGTGAATTTTTAACGGCGTGATGGTAATTTTTTAAATTATGAATTTTTAATGACTTAGTTTCGAGATCCTAATTTAAGAATACTTAAATTTTAATTGCCGTCTGGAATTGTTTAATTTTCCAAGTTTCAAATTTGCAAAAATAATGACTTTTTAACTAATAAGTTCAACTCTCAACTGAGTAGTGCAATTTGCAATAAAAAAATTAATTCTCAACGAAAAATATAACAGTTGATATTTCAACCAAGAAAAGATTTTGAAGATTGTGATTTTTAATTTTGAATAAAAATTAGTCGAATTTAATCAAAAATATTAATTCTCAGCATAAAATGTAATAGTTAATATGGCGATCAAAAAAATTTGATTTTAAATTTAAGATAGTTCAATTCAACCAAAAAGACGAGTTTTCGACAAAAGAGTTGAATTTTTAAACAGAAAAGATTTTTCAGTCAACAGAGAAAAAACAAATTCCACCAAATTGTTGAATTCTCTAACCAAAAAGGAGAATTCTCTCTAAAACAGTTAAATTTTCAACCAGAAGTTTATTTTTAACTGAATATTTAAACTTTATACCAAAATAATAGAATTTTCAACCCAGAAAGACACATTTTTAAGAAGACAGGTGCATTTTCAATCCAGAAAGACGAATGTTCAACAAAAAAGTTGAATTTTCAACAGAATAATAACATTTTTAATGAAGCTTTGAATTTTTGAAACAATAATGTAATTTTCAGCATAATTGTTAAATTTTCAACTAAAGTGATATATTTTGAACTGAAAACAAAAATTAATTTTTATCAAAGAAGTTCAACTTTCAAGCAAAAGGATTTTGAATTTAAATAAAAATCAGTTGAATTTAAAGATAAATTCTCAACAAAAAATGTAATAGTAGATATTTTGACCAAAAATATTTTTATTAAAAATTAAAAATAATTTTATTCAATCTAAACAAGAAATTTTCAACAAAACAGTTGAATGATCAACCAGAAAAGATTTTTCAGGCAACCGAAAAAAATTACAACCAAATAATTGTTGAATGTTCGAAATCAAATAAGCGAATTCTCTCGAAAACTGTTAAATTTTCAACCCAAAAAGACGACTACCAGACCAAAAAAGACTAATTTTTTAGAAAACTATTAAATTTTCAACCAAGCCACTGGACTGGGTATGGGCCTATGAAAACTTTTCTTTTACTGAGGTGGAATTAATATCACTGTATGAATTCAATCACAACTAGTGATAACCCGCGGCTGCTTGCGACTTTATTATAAGTACACCTGGAAGTTTGGCCAGGGGAGTGGAAAACTGCAGAAAACCATCTCCCGAGTTCAGCCGGATTTTCAACAGTCGATTTAGAAGGAAGACATGCAACCCCACCCATCGAATGGACACAATCATGATCTGCGTCAAACCCCTTACTCGAAATTAGTTGAAACGCAGCGAATATACACAACCTGGTCGTGCATCGCAGCTGGTCATCTATCCGAGTGCTATCCGCGCTATGAATGCCTTGACATCTAGACTCTTCACGAGTCGAGATTAAATAACAATTTTTTTGAATCAGATAGAAATATGCGACTGAACAATCAGAGCGAAACGGGCCACTGAATGAAATCAATAAAGATGTTTAGTATTCATTATAAAATTACAAAAAAAAATTGAGCTACCTCATTTTCAAATAAACCGATTGTGTCTGTAGAACATTTAGAAACACGAAAACAACACGAATTGCTCGACGGAGCGTCAAAATTCTTTTCTCTGTTGGTAGAGTTTGGAGAGTGTTATAAATTGACCCGAATGTCAGTCCGATATTTGATTTATGATGGAAGGCGCCAAGCGTAGGAAAACAAGGGATGTGCCAATATTAATCTGGACCCGAAATTCCGAGTCAGTGCTAACATAGTAGTCGGTAACTGGGTCATTCCAGAGTATCGGATCTGTGTAATTTCGTGGTTCGAAATTGGGATTCGAATTACGTACTCAGATGCGAAATGGTCTTCCTCTTACGCTTGGCTGACCAGGCGTCGAGTATTACTACTGATTCATGAATCGGGAATTCTCTTCTTATGGAGTAATTGCACCGATAGTGACCCACTATTCAGTAGTGAGTCACATCCTCTGATTCTCGTCTGAGTACATTAAATAAGAAAATAAGTACTAAACTTGTCTATAAATAAATAAAAGGTTGCATATGTGCTTGATAGTCATAATTGGGTGGCTCACTACATGTGAATTTGCAGATTTATTTTTTGGTATATATATTTAATATAATTTATTATATATATATATTA
>JAABKJ010007313.1:0-21078 GCA_011634705.1 Andricus grossulariae | reverse complement strand
TTACTACTATCCAACCGAGCAATTCACGCCTACCCCGAAAGGGAAACGGCTTAATGATATAATAATAATAATAATATCTGCAGAAGTCCATTAACTTTTTCTCTATCGAAGTCCTCTTTACCAATAACCATTTAAAATTAAAAAGAAAAACTTGTTCATGCTAGAATCTTTAGATTTTAAAAATAATTAATGTCAACATTAATAAAAAGATTTTTTGTTCAATAAGATTTAAAAAAATTTAGACAAACGATTCAATGTATTATCGATAAAAATGGTATATAAAATAAAACCTCTCAATATCTTGAAACAGTAATAACAATTTACGACTTATAATTTATAATCGCAAAATTGTTACAAAATATTTCTCTTGTCTAATGTCATCCTAAGTTTTTTCTTTATGGTGATGCATCTTTTAGCAAGAGATGCTAGACAAGAGAGAAACGATAAATTATAAGTGTGTTGCAAGGAACAACAATTTTCATAATGCACAATTTATTTCATATATTGTGAGATTAATTATGACGCTACAGATCTATGTGAATCACAGATTTAATCACCGCATCAAAACAGAAATTAGCCAGTTTTCCCTCGAATATATATATATATATATATATATATATATGTGTGTGTGTGTGTGTGTGTGTGTCAACAGTACAGTTAGAGAATACATTGTGCGTTATTCAGTGGCCATTTGTCGAACTAGTAATCTGTCAGCAGCTGACACCTTTCGGTAAGGGGCTATCCAACGCTCACTTTACAGGGGGCGTTATTGACTCATTACGTGGTCGTTTCGAATAAAAGCAATTTATTCAGCATATTTCTTTCGAATAAAATTTCAAAAGAATTAAAAAAGAAATTCTTACAGATAAGATGTGGCCTATGTTGGTAGCTGCATTCAAAAAGCACTGGTAAAGAGTAACAAGGGGAGTGCGCGGCACGGGGGAACGGATATTAATCATCTTTTGTGAACGGAGAGGGCTTTATATGAGTTGAAAAAAGCTGGAAACCGTTTGCTTGGATAGAAAGCGGCTTACGAGAAAAAAGGGTTGAAAGAAATCCGCTCGGAATATATCTATCGGTCGAATTGTGGAGCGTACGAGACAACCACGAAAGAGTAATGGTCTAGGTTCTAAGTTGAAGCGTTTGCCATCATGCGTTCGCGTCCTCCTACTTTTTTTTCTTATTCTTTTTTTTCAAATAATTTAACCGTACACATGCATAAATATTATAAAAATGATAATAAATATTTAAAAGAACATATTTAAAAAATCGAAGAGTTATTATTTCTGACACAAAATTTTTTATCAATAGGTTGATGTTTGTAATGCGTAATAAATTATTCTTTAGCAAAAAAATATATTATTTTGCAATTTGTTTATATTTTGACAAAATTAACCCAACTCCCGCTTTTTTAATTTAAGGTACTTTTAATTGATTTTGCATGCACATAATTAATTTAAATTTATTTTTCGCTGGTAAAAGTGTACAAAAATTGCAAAATAATTATATTTATTGCTTAAAAATCATTTATTACGTTCTGCAAACATCAGCTTATTCATACAAAAAATTTTTATCAGAAATAATAATTTTTCGATTTTAAAAATATATTTTTCAAATATTTATTATTTTTGTAATATTTATGCATATTTACGGTTAAATCATTTGAAAAAAAAAGAATTAGAAAAAAAGTACGAGGATGCGAGCGCATGACGGCAGACTTTCTAGCCTAGAAACATTTTCTTTTAACAATATATATTTATTTATCAAGTATTTTACAAAATATATTTACAAAAGTATATATTTTTTGTACATTCATTTTGCTCAAGTACAGTACCTGCTAACATAAGTAGAATGTTAACCTACTTATAAACTAATTAGAACACATTTTCGTATTTACTCATATTTTGTGGAGATAATTTGACATTTTCGTTCTAATGCATAGTGCATAACAGTATCTGCTGAGGAGTAGGAAAAAATAGTTAAAAAAAACTACATAAATTTATACTCTCGAGTAGGTGTTAGTAATTGAAGAATGAAAGTCCTTGATATGGTAGTTTGCGTGTTAAGCGAAACAGAATTTATGATTTTCAGATATTATTAATATCCTTTATGAGTTTGCTAGACTGTAAATGATTCGCAAAAAAGTTTTCAGCTAATGACTTGACATGTTCATTGATAGTTTGTATATCTGCTTGTTCCTGCAAGTCTGTGATTCTACTATATCTACTTGCGCTTAATATTAATTTTAAGCACTTATTTTGGAAGATTTGTAATGGTTTTAAATTAGTTTTCGCAGCGCTATACCATACTGGTGATCCGTAAAACAAAATTGGACTAAGTATCATTTTGTATATGAGATTTTCATTTTTCCTCGATAACTTAAGTGCTTTTTTGCCATTAATGGGTAGAGTTTCTTTTGTACTGATTAGACTTTTCTAATGCTTTGTTTGTTGTGGGCTTTAAAAGTTAGTTTTGAGTCTGAGAATGTACCTAAATATTTTACACAGGTAATTGGCCTTATAGGATGTCCATATATTGTAACAAGTTGAAATATATTTAGGTTGGCTGTTTTTTAAGCAAATACATTTAATTCTGTTTTTGCAGCATTTAAGGAGATTTTCCCACCACGATAAAACTTTCCAAGCTTATAAAGATGTATTTGTACTTGTTTTGCGGCTACAATTGAGCAGCTGAATAGTGTAAGGGCATATAATATTCACTTGGCCGTTCCGGTTGGCCCCTGTTGTCTTTAAAATTGATTTTAAAAATTAAAGTTTTGAAACATATGGCCATGAAATTTCCTACAAAGCCATATGTTTCAAAAATTTAATTTTCAAAATCGATTTTAAAGACAACAGGGGCCAACCGGAACGGCCATGTGAATTTTATATTCCAGTAAATTATGTTTCACTGATCATTCAGTGGATATTCACTGAATGATCAGCGAAAATACTTACTGATTTGGTTCAGTAACATACTTCTCACTAATTCAAATTTATATGTGAAATTTAAAAATGAAATTTGAGACGCTAAAATTCTACAATTCAAACTTGGAGACTACTTTCAGGTCCTAAATTTCCCGCGTAATTCAAATATTGCATTCTCGTATGTACAATATTTAAAGTCACGAATATTGATTCAAATGCTTTTAAAAAGTCGCATGAAATATCAAAAAATAATTTCTCTATAATATAGAGTAAATTTTTCAGATAAGGACCTCCAATTTGTAATATTTTTTTATCGAAGAATATTAGATCGAAATAAGGTAGAAAAAGACATAAAATAATAAACAATAGTAACTTGAGTTTTCTTCTTCCTAGCATAAAATCCTTTGAATTTGTTAATTATATTTGAACAAATGAAATTAAATATGAAGTCGAGACACAAGCTTAAAACTTAAAAACTTTCTAGGCTATTTTTAGATCATGAAGCCATTCATATTTAAATAATGCTCAAATAGAAAATTATTTATTTTACATGTGTTCAATCATAAGATTGTCTTAATTTTGAACGTTTTGATATTTTTTATGCTTGAGTGTGATTAAATAATATTGCTAATTTTAGAACTCTATCCATTTGTGATCATTATTTTTAGACGAAATTTAATTTTTAATATTTTGACAATTATGGCTTTAATTTGGAAATTGTAAAATTTGAAACAGTACGATTGAAACATTTATGTATTGGTTTCCTATATAATAATCGAATTTAAAATTATACGATTTTGGATGCTTGCGACTTTAAAATGTTCAACCAATAAGTGTTACAAAATGAAAATAGTACAATTTTTGAAGATTTTTCTTTTAAAAGACGAAAATGTACAATCCGAGGCCGAATATGGAAACAAAGAATAGATGATTTTAAAGTATTCTAAATAAGCTTTCGTCGTTGAGACTATTTTCCGGTATATGTTTCTGTACTTGAGATGGTAGACGTGTTATTTTAGCCAATTAGGGAAGAAGTTTGGAAATAATCAGTAAATTATTTCTACTATATTTCTGGGATTAATGAACTGAGCATTAACATTTATAATTAATTTCACACTTGCTGGAATGTTTACATAAATTACAATAATGTTTTATAGTGAAAGTTTACAGTATTAGTTTAAAATTTACATCAATATCAGATAAGATGTGTCACCAATTCACATTTAATTTTTAAAGAAGGCGTGTTCAGTGTAGAATATGTAATTATGTACATTGTACGATAAAGATTAGTCAATTGCATACAATTTACTTTTAATCTCAAACTTTCTCTGCCTTAACTGCATCATAAACTTTTAATTTTATTAGAATCAAACATGATCTTCACCTTCCGTTCTGGGGTTTTTTCTTTAGAGTTATTAAAAAAGTATTAATTCTCGCATTCTATAAACTCCTAGAGGAATTGATGCGAATCTAAAAGGATAAATGAAAATTATAAGTTGTAGTTATGTAAATGGTAGAATTATTGATGATAGTTGCAAGAATAGTTATTGATTATATATATTAGCACTGGCGTAGCTCTCTAAGGAGAGTGAAGCAAAAGAGACCATTACGATCGGACTTTATCTACAAAAAAACAATCGCAACCGTCAAAGCCTAGCGGAGATCATTAGTCTGCAGGATCATGTAGCTTTGTTTAATTTGAATAAGAGCGATTTCTCAATTACTCACTTTGACTCAGTACGAGTTGCATTTACAACCAAATAGTGAAACTTTAGAGCAAAAGGGAACAATTTTCAACAAAACAGTTGTATTTTTAACCATACAGTTAAATTTTTAAGCGAAAAAGACGATTTTTTAGAATACAGTTGAATTATCAAAAAAAAGTTAGTTTTCAACCAATAAAAATGAATTTTTAAATGAAAAGGTTGACTTTTCTGCCATAAAACATGAATTTTCCATTCGGAGGGAATTATTTGAAACCTAAAAGGATAAATTTTCAATCAAAGTTAATTTACAAGCAAATAGTTCAACTTCCAATTGAAAGGGACGAATTTTAAACAAAATAGTTGCATTTTTAACCAAATATTTGAATTTTAAACCTACGAAGATAAATTTTCTATTAATTTGTCGAACTCTTTACACAGAGTAAGTAAGGTTGAACTTCAACACAAAACAGTTACATTTTTAACCAAGTATTTTAATCAAAGAAAACGAATTTTCTATTCAAAAGGACAAATGTTAAGGAAAAAGCAGTTGAAATTTTGACCCAAGAAGATGGGCTTTTTAACAAAAATAGTTGAATTTTAACTAAAATTATTTATCTTCAAAAAAATGTATTTTTAACACGGAAGTTCCACTTTCAAACAAGTAGTCGAATTTTCAATAAAAAAAGATTAATTCTAAACAAACAATGTAATAATTTATATTTCAACCAAAACATTATTTTTATTTTGAATCAAAAACAGTTGAATTTGTCCAAAAGATACGAATTTACAACAAAATAGTTGAATACTAAACCAAAACAGATTACTTTTCAACCAGATAGTTGCACTTTTAACCAAAGAAGATAAAATTTTTACCAAAAGAGATGAAACTTCAACCAAGAATGTTTTTTCATTTAAGAAAGAAAACCAGTGTTATCCAAACTGTTGGATTTTCAAGCCAAAAATGCCAATTTTCCACCAAACAGTTGAATTTTCTACCTAAAAATATAAATTTTCAATCAAAATCTCATGTTCAACAAGAATGGTTCAACTTTCTGCCAGAATAATAGAATTTTCAAAAGAGTAGTTGAATTATTAAGCTGAAAAGAATATTTTCAACAAAACAGTTGAATTTTCAAGAAAAAAACTAATTTTAAACCAAATGGTTGCATTTTTAAGTAAAACGAACAATTTTCAACCAGAAATGGAGCAGTTTAATTTGCATTTCAAAAAAGCTGATTTTTAGCAACAACAAAAAAGAATTTTCAACCAAATAGTTTCAACCAAGCCATTAAACTTTCTACTAAAAAAAGTAATGTTAAACGAAAAAGTTAATTTTCAATCAAATAGTTGAATTATCTACCAAAATAATAGAACTTCTAACAAAACAGCTGAATTTTTAAGCCAAAAATCCATTTTTTACAAAACAGTTGAATTTTCAAGAAAAAAATTAATTTTTCAGCAAATGATTGCATTTTAATTAAAAAAAGTCAATTTCCATCAAAAAATAGAATAGTTTAATTTGCTCTTAAAAAGGCTGATTTTTAACAATAAAAAAAGAATTTCAACAGAAAAATTAAATTTTCAAAGAACGACATAGACTCAAGTAATAAAGTAAATTTTTAACAAAGTAATTTAACTTTCTCCCAAGTTGTTGATTTTTCTACCAAAAAAAGATTAATCTTCAACGGATTACTTGAATTTTTTACCAAAATAATAGAATATGCAACAAAATAGTTGAATTTTCAAGAAAGAAATTCATTTTAATCATATAGCTGAATTTTTAACTAAAAACGATCAACTTTCAACCAAAAATGAAGTAATTTAATTTGCAGTTGAAAAAGGCTCATTTTTCAAACAAACAAAAAAAAAGAATTTTCAAAAAAAATAGTTCAATTTTCAAAGAACGAGATGGATTTTCAACTAATGAAAATAGGCCGTGGCTATATGTACCGACATTTCGGTACGTATGGCTGGATTTTTTCGGTACGCGTAGAAACTTCCAATAAAATAAATTGTTAACAAAGTAGTTCAATATTCAACCAAGTAGTTGAATTTTCTATCAAAATAGATTAATTTTCAACCAAAAAGTTAATTTGTAACCAAATACTTGAATTTTCTACCAAAATAATAGAATTTTCACAAAACAGTTGAATTTTTTAGCGAAAAAGACCATTTTTTACAAAACAGTTGAAGTTTCAAGAAAAAATTAATTTTCAACCAAATAGTTGAATTTTAAACTGGAAACGATCAATTTTCAACCAAAAGTGGAGTAGTTTAATTTTCAGTTAGGTAAATTAATTAAAAATAATTATCTTCCAACGAAAAATATTTAGATTTTCTGATTAGATTCTATTAATTCATTTCGCATTTAAGCGTTTTTCCGCTTAAATGCGAACTGAATTAATAGAATCCAATCAGAAAATCTAAATATTTTACAAGGAAAAGAAGAAACAGGAGAAGTTTCTTAAAAACAGAAAAAAAGAGGAATTCTTTTAAAAAATATTAAGAGGGAAATAAGGGGAAGAGTGTAAAATAAAATCACTAATATTAATTTTTACAAGCATTTCAAACAAATTTTATTCATATTTTCCAGGTGTGATATTACATCCTACGTTAACCCCCCCCCCCCTGGCAGTGTCACGTGGTTTTTGTAAGACACCTTGCTTAAAACCCTGACTGGTTAAAAAAGGGCCTTGTTCCAAGGTACTGTTTTTTTGTAGTAACATGCATCTTTAAACATCATACATTGGAGTAGAGAAATGATCAAAAACGTTTAAGTTAAAGTACACTTTCCTCTCAACGACATGAGCATTGCGGTGAATGTAATCACGTCAATTGACCGGCGGCTGCAAGTCTGAGTAATTGCTCAGCTTCCGGTCTCGCTCTTGTTCTTTGTTTCGACTCGAATGCAACCGCCAATTGCGACACACGCCACGAGCAGTACGACAAAACGAGATCGCGAGCGAGAGTCAGAGAGAGTGAGAGGCAAAAAGATTCCAAGGTCAACTCTTGCCATGGTCAGCTTGCCTTCTATCAAGAATCGAAGTCGACAAGACGCGATATTCGCATTTTCAGGGTATTTTATTTCGCGAGGTGGAGGGAATGCGACTGTAGATCCGCCATTTTGGATCCGTGGACACGGAGCACTTGGATGAAGAAAAATGCGCGCGAATTATGCATTGGCGTACGTGGCATGCGTACACTGTGCTGCTCTTGAGAACGTTAGAGGTACCGTTTTCAATCTCGATGATCCGTTATCGTGGACTCGGTCACTTGATTAACGAATTTCGAAAACGAGTCGAGCAATTATCAGCTATCAGTCGGTGTAATTGACCATAAAGAACTATAAGTGCTCGATTATAAATTTATAATAATTAGAGGTGTTACTTATATATACCAGATATAGATAAGGCAAGTGGAAATTTAAAAACTAAATTTTCAACATTTATTACTAGCTTTTTGAAAAATGATAGAATTAGCATTGAAAAAAAATCCAATCATATCAATTACATTGCCCTAATTTATATCAATTTCGCTAAAATCCATATTTGTCGAAAAAACGGTCTATAGATAAAAGGTTGACTCTTTGCGTATAACAACACACAATAGATTCTAATATTTTTTTCGCAATTTTAACAAATTTTAATGTAAAAAAAACGCAAGGAATATTGTTCAAAATCACAATTACAGTCTAAAATTAAGAAAGTTTTATTTTATTGCATATTGCAAAATTAAAAATTGAAAGTTAAAATATTCGAAAAATAGGCCACTTTTTTTAAATCTTAAAATTTGTCAGACAACAAAATTAACCTCACAGTGAATACTTTCTTAAAATCTTTTTTTCTAAAACAGAAAAAAAATCCCACTAATAGTGAGTCTTCCTACAGATAATCCCTGATGAGGAGGTCTAAACTGGCCTCAAAACATGTTGGTCCCTAGAAGTGTAAAAAAGGCGGAGAAAGAACAAGGAAAGTGTGAGAGGTTGTTTTTGGATGACTTTCTTTTTTTTTCTCCCTGTTTTTTCCTCTGTTATGTAATTGTCTCTAATGAGCCGGAAAGAAGGTAGTTTGAAAATATATTTTTTTTTTAGAATTTTATTCATGCTCTGATTTCGGTGCATAAAATTATTCATAAGAAAGCCAATTTCTGTTCGATCTCAAATTAAGAAAACTTTATTTTTAATATAAAAAAATGTTTAAACTTACGAAAAAACATTTAGTTTAACTCTGTTTTTTACAACTTACCATTGCGCCTTACCAATTCATCAAAAATGGTTGCATTTTCATAAATAATGGCTCATTTTTTGGCAAAACATTTTCAAAATAATTTTGAAAGTACATTTTTATGGTCCAAATCATTAAAACAATTTCTTTTCAAACATATAACTATATTTGACAATTATTTACTTATTTTCAAAACTGGAAATAGTATAGTTGTAAGGAATGTTTTCCCGACAAAATAAGTGACAGTGGAAAAATATAATTACAAGAAATATTGTTAAAATAATTATTTTTCGGTAGTTTCCAACTTTTTTCAGAAACAAAAACATGTTTTTTCTGCGATGAGACATCAATAATAATATTATTTCAATTCTTAAAATCATAGAAAATTTTTTTTTCTAGTGATCTGATTTTTGGCACGACTCAAGAGCATTGGTTGAGTTTAATCTAAAAAATTGAGTAAATTCAAGTAAATAAAAATTGAATTGAAATACAGTCACTTGCATTGCATCTAATTGATTTTATTCCATAACTATATGACCTCAAAATTTATTTAAATTCAGCTGAATTCACGTACTTGATTTTACCTGAATTCACTTGAAATCAATTTAATTTAGTTAAACAGAATTCAGTAGGATTCGCTTAAATTGGATATAATTTGTTTGAATTCAGCAGAATTAATCTAAATTTAAAACAAATAATTATAGAATCACTTTTACTTTAATTAAATTAATACACCATAAAGTCACTTAAATACACACTGAATACTATAAAATGAAGATCCATCAAGTACGTAAGGATGATTTTCGAAATTTTAGAACAGTGATTTGCAAGAATTTCAACAGATTTCAAGGTTTTTTTTTAGGTATTTCAAAGAATAAAAAATTATTTGAAAGAATTACCAAATTTTTACACAATTTAACGAGATTTCCAAACCTTTTTAAGGATTTGATTAGATTTAAAGTGATATCAAAATATTTTAAAAGGTTACAACAGTTCTAGGGTATTCCGAAATATTTCAAAGGATTTGAAGCGATTTCAAAAGATTCAAAAGTATATCAATTTTAGAGGACTTCTTAAGATTTCGAAAGATTTCAAGGAATATTAAAAGATTTCCCAGCATTATAAGAAATTTGAAAGGATTGCTACGTTGTTCGATCATTCGGATCCAATTGATAGACTTCCATCAAATTAATTAAACTTTTGAAGTCAGTTGAACAAATTTAATTTATTTACAATTCATTTAGAATTATAGTGGAATGTTATTAAAGATAGTTGATGTGCAATAAATTCATTTGAATACAATTTTATTCACTTAAATTCTGTAGAAATCACATGAATTTCACTTGAATTCAGTTGACTTACCACATAGGTAATTTCTGTTGCATTTATTTAAATTCAGTTGCAATTAATTTGAATTTCAACTGAATTAAGTTTAATCAAAGTTTCTGGCTTGCAGATCAGCCATGAACCGTAAGATTAATGGATCCCATTAACTCTATGTCAACTTTGATTAATTTGTTAATTTATTCCAATAAATGCTTCGTGAAAAGGTTCTCTTATTTAAATTGAATGTAATAACCGAGGCAATAACAAACTTTGGAACAACTTTCCATCGACTATAATAATTATCAGTAGATTATTGATTATTGATGATACAAGTAAAATGATTAAACACTGGAAAAAATGATTAGTTGAATCAACTATTTCGTTTGTAAGATATGGTACTGCTACACTTAAAAAAATGTTTCTTTCCATCAAATAAACATTTGTTTGACCCTATATCAAAGATAGCATTTGTTTAATTCAAATAAAATTTGTTTGACTTAAACAATGCTGCTTTTGAATAAAAGAAATATTTGTTTGAACCAATCAAATCTTTGTTTGACCCAAAGAAAGAATTTGGTTCAACCAAACATTTTTCTGAGCGTCTTGTATCCCTATTTTATTTAACCATTTTCTTAGTTGCTGGAACTAATTGAACAGAAACTGCAACTAATAGAATTGTTGTGCTGATTAAAAAATCGCAGTACCATATCTTACTAACTAATTAGTTGGTTCAATGTATCATTTTTTCAGTGAATCCCTTCTTCTTGTAGATCCAATCTTTTTCTAAATTTCGATAGAAACTTGTGAGAACTAATTTAATATATTTTCATTTCTGCTTTCGTTCATCCGTAGCCCGTAACATTTCAGAAGAAGAATGGTCAGTGAGCTGAAAGTATACGTCATGTAAGCAGTGTGCACTGAATGTTCAATGATTAATAATCATTACGCTGACGATCAGTCGTATCCTAACCGAGGCATGACAAGTAGACTGACGTGCTTGAAAACTTACCAGTTCCTTTACATATCGTAATTTCATCTCTTGAGTGTAGTGAATCAGTGAACATTCGATTCGTTTATCTACCGAGGTTTAGATCCGGAGTCTGAATCTTTCAGAGCACCGCTCTACGTTAACAGTTTATATAGAGTTTAACTACTCTAGGCTAGGAATATCTTGATACTCATGGCTTGGATAACAGATATGGATGCTTTGGAATGTTACTGGACAAGCGATCCTTCTCGGTATACTTGAACGTATACAGGTTATTATGATCTATATACATTTTTTATGATTTATCTCAAGAATATGAATCATCTTCGAAGTGAAAATAATTCATTATTATGAGCGTGAAAAATTGTTGGCGTTGGCATAAAAAAGGCTCTTATGGTCGGTTCTAGTTTCACTCAGAGAAAAAGTTGTCTTGCAACAGAAACATCTTCATCTTGCCTGTTCCGTTTTTAATCAGTTTAATAGCTTTTTTACTCAAACAGAATTATTTTGCTGCAAGATTCGGTGAAGCTTGTATAAAGGATAATCTTTGCTGCAAAAATATTTTTTTTGACACAAGTGAAATTACTTTTAACCTTAAATTTAAAAGGAAATTTGATTTGTGCCCAGAAGCATCCTTCTGACACAAGAGGAAATTTCTCATGTTCAGGAGATATTCGCGTATTTCTACGTCAGGATCAAAATGATTATTTTTGGGTTTGGGTGGAGGATGATGTTAGGACCTACACTGAATTATTTGACACTACACTCATGTCTTGAAAGCAACCGGAAGTAGATATATTTTCTGTTAGATGAAAAGAATAAAATTTGCGCTTATGACATTCACCCGGCGCTGCGTCTCGTTTTTCAGCCTAAAGAGTTCATCTTGGGCTTAACATTCCGGGAATTTATCCGGCTATATGACCCTATGCGTGACTCCATATTGTCCATAAAGACCCTTTTCATGCGGACGCCCACTTAATCGAAGAGTCCCATATTGTTGGACAGTCCCATTTGTTCGGACAGTAGAAAATTACGCCAAAGTTGTATGATAATTAGGATAACCAGGCAGTTATGTTGTCAAAACATCTGCGATGTATCTAATTTGTGAAGTACAACTATCAATATATTCAAAAAACATTTATTATAAAGTACCGTACAGAAATTTTTGAAATAAATTTTGAAAAGTTATTTTAGACATTATAAAACTTGATTGGATTGAATGGAAAGGATTTTGTTTAATTACTGGGTATGGAAGATTGATAGTATGCCCCAAGCTTTAGAATTTCTGAAATGGAATTTCAAATTTTATTTCAAAATTATCTATAGAGTACTTTATAACCAAAGGTTTTAAATATATTTTATTACTAATATTTACTGAATTCAAAAAAGTTAATTAATTATTGGAATGATTTTCGTTAAAAGTTAATTAGATTAATTTATTGACCTATTCTTTAATTCAATTTAATGATACTAATATTCGACTTCAATTTCGATTGCATTCTTTAATTTCAATTGGAAAGGGAAAGGGTAGCTAAATTCATCGAAATTACCTGATATTTATTATGTAACATTTAAATAAACATTAAATTACATTTCCACATGTCCTTAGCTCTACATAATCTATGCAACAGGTTGACATCAAATTTTAAGGAGAAGTCTGTAGCAACATATTCTCGATACATAATGCAAGAATTTTCAACATCTTGAATAGTTTTTAAAATTTTACCTTTTATGTCATTTTTGAATTTCAATTCTTTAAACTAAATACGTAAAATCCTAAAAATTGTTCAAGATATCGAAAATTCCTGCAAGATATATCGATAATCTGTTGTTACCGACTTCTTGTTAAATTTTGGTACTAATCGGTACAAGTGAAAAAATCAATTTTTTAACATAATATATGATTAACTAAAGTTTTAGATTGATAAGAATATCGTATTTTTTTTTAATAAATATCGAAAACAAGTTGCCACAGATTTTTAGATAAAATATTAGGCAAAAAGTTTGAACAAAAAATTCATTATTGTTGAATTATTGTAAAAAAATTAAATGTTTCATTTGTGCTCGATTCTGCAGCCTAATCCATCTAGCCAATTAATACCAAATTTTATATTTTTATTATTTTTATTGATAAATTATGACAGGGAAATAAAAATCAAACTCAGTGTAAGTTTGATCTGCGTTTTTTGTTTTTCTTTTTCATTCTGATACACGAAAATCTGCCAACAGTTCGAGGTTTGTTGGAGGGGTTAATTTACCTCATTTTTGCAATAAAAATGTAAGTTTATAATAATAATTGGTAAATATTATTTTGATTCATACATTTCATACAGACAAATAATTTTTTGATTAACTTAAAATATTCATGTTTTTCAATATCACTAAACCTTTATTATTTCAATTTTTGTATTCATCAATATTCTTATGAATGACAAATAATTGGAGGCAAACACAATTTATAAAATTAAGTGGATGTTTTTAAACATCTACAAAAGTAAAATCTTTTAAAATTTGGATTTCAATGTTTTTTTTTTACACGTATCATACTACCCGTAATTACGGAAAGTCTGGATCATTGACACACTACCAAAGAAAATTGAAACTATTTCTTTAAACAGTTTTTTGTTGATTAAAGAAGGGCATGATTAAAAGTGTAAAGCTTTAGAAAGTTCAAAGATAATTTTGGTAAAATTTTAAACAAGAATATTCTGAAATATTTGTATTATCATTAATCATAAAGTTTGTAGTTTCATATCACATTTACCCGCGTCGACCCTACAATTGTTCATAAAAATGATTCAATCCTTGAGGGTGTTTTTCAGCATAATAATATGCACATATTTTTTGGTATCAAATTTAAAAATAAATACACATCATTTGTTAGCTTGAACTGTTTGAACTTTAAGTCAATGTTTGATTCCCTTTATCCGATCCTAACTATTCTTCGAAACTTCAAATTTTAAAAATAATGGATACTTGTTTAGAAACTATAAATAAATCTTCACTTTTTTTCACATCTTCTATTCTATAATAATCTCTTGTAAATCCATTGGTAAATTATGACATACATGTACTTTTTGTTGAAGAAGCCTTTCAAAATCTAATAATAACATTTTTGAAAAACTGCATCTTTTCAGCACTTTATTCTGTTTTTAAATTGTTCAATTATTATTTGCAAATATGTATTTAGTTTTTATTTTCAATTTGTTTCAACTAGGCATTATTATTATTGTACGTATAAGTAAGAAATAGTTTATAATATAATTTTAAATAAAAAAATGGGTCGATACGTACCAGAACTAATAAATTAAACATGTTCTGAAAGTAATAGATACATACATATGATAAAGGTGCACCTCAGACCACGTATACTTAGCTCACCTTCGCCATGGGGAATCGAAAGGAGGAAATCACTACACTTGCGTACGATATCTATACTCAATTCTAAACTGCTCTAAATCCCGATTTGCAGTACGTTCTCTCGCAGAACGATTTTCATCAGCATCGGTGGTTCAGTGGTAGAATGCTCGCCTGCCACGCGGGCGGCCCGGGTTCGATTCCCGGCCGATGCAATTTTTTTAGTATTATTTAATTAATATTTTATATACTTAAAACTCTTTCGAGATCTTTATATGGAAATCACATCATGCTAAATAAACGATTAATATTAATAATCTTCAAAATCATTCATTCACTTGGCCACATTGAAGTCTTATGTTTCCGCTCACTTATCGCGTGCTTTTGTCTCTTGATTTTTTTCTGCCGCCTAGTTTGACAGTTTAATGGTACATAAACGTCAGTTTGACATCTTATAAAATTCTGTTCCCACTTGAAGCTGCTTCATTTGAATCAAAATTCTTGAGTTGAAATTGGAACTAACTAAAGCTACGGTTCCTTTTTTATATACGGAAATATATGTCTCAGATGTAAACAATGATATTAGTTTCTAAAAAATAAATCAACGCTGCCATTTTTACTGTTCACAATTAAAGAATTTTCCATTGAAAATCTATAAAATTGAATAAATTTCAATTTTAAATCTTCAAAATTGAATAATTTTCGAAATTGAACTATTCCAAAAAACACGTTATATATTGAAGAGTCTTCAATTTGCAAATATTCAAATTTACAAATCATTCGTCAAATTTAAGAATTTTAAAATTGTATATTTTCAAAATTGAATTATTCTAAAAACGAACGTTTAAACTTATAAAACTTTCAAACATAAATCTTGAAAATTGAACAAGTTGCAATTCTTTTCTTTAAATTCAGACATTTCCTCTGTTGCTCTTCAAATTTGTAAAAACTTGGACTGCAACTCTTGAAGGTAGAAGAGTTTTTAATTTTGAAATTTACAAAGAAAAATTATGCGAATTTAAAATTTTACTATTCAAAATTTTGTAATTTTGATGCTTTCCATTCGAAATTTCGCAGATTCAGATATGAAAATTTGTCTTTTGATTTTCAAAATCAACAAAATGTAAGAATTTTTATTTATACATACATCTTCCAAATTTAAGAGTTTTCAATCGTAAATCTTAAAACTTTTGTAATTTTGATGCTTTACATTTGAAATTTCGTCAATAATTTGGAAGATTCAGACTTGTAAACTTGTATTTTGATTTTCAAAATCATCCAGATATATAAGAGTTTTTATTTTTACATCTTCCAAATTAAAAATTTTTGAATCTTAAATCTTCAAAATTTAAAAATGCCAACAAATCGTTAAAAATTACATACCTTTAAAATATAAATCTTGAACATTAACTCATTTGTAATTCTATAATTTCAAAATTAAAGAACTTTCAATTGTAAATCTTGAAAATTGAAAAACTTTGAATTATAAATCTTTAAAATGGAAGATTTTTAATTTTAAAAATTTACAATTGAAAATCATGCAAATTTAAAGTTTTACAATTTAAAATTCTTTGATTTTTATGCTTTATATTCGAAATTTCTTGAATTAAGAAGATTCAGGTTCGAAAACTTGTCTTTTGATTTTCAAAATCAACAAAATGTGAGAATTTTTATTCATACATATATCTTCCAAATTTAAGAGTTTTCAGTCGTAAATCATAAAACTTTTGTAATTCTCATGCCTTACATTACAAATTTCGTCAATAATTTAGAAGATTCAGACTTGTAAACTTGTATTTTGATTTTCAAAATCATCCAAATGTAAGGTTTTTTATTTTTACATCTTCCAAATTTAAAAGTTTTGAATTTCAAATCTTCAAAATTGAAAAATGCCAACAAAACGTTAAAAATTACATACGTTTAAAATATAAATGTTGAAAATTGAATAATTTGTAATTCTATACATTCAAAATTAAAAACTTTCAATATTGTAACTCTTGAAAATTGCAGAACTTTGAATTATAAATCTTCAAAATGGAAGATTTTTAATTTTAACAATTTATAATTAAAAATCATACAAATTTAAAGTTTAAAAATTCAAAATTCTTTGATTGTGATGCTTTATATTCGAAATTTCGTCAATTAAGAAGATTCAGATTTGAAAAGTTGTCTTTTGATTTTCAAAATCAACAAAATGTAAGAATTTTTACTTATACATACATCTTCAATATTTATGAGTTTTCAATTGTAAATCTCAAAACTTTTGTAATTTTGATGCTTTACATTTCAAATTTCCTCAATAATTTGGAAGATTCAGACTTGTAAACTTGGATTTTGATTTTCAAAATCATCAAAATGTAAGAGTTTCTATTTTCACATCTTCCAAATTAAAAATTTTTGAATCTTAAATCTTCAAAATCTTCAAAGTACCAACAAATCGTTGAAAATTACATACCTTTAAAATATAAATCTTGAAAATTGAATAATTTGTAAGTCAATTTTTTCAAAATTAAAGAGCTTTCAATTGTAACTCTTGAAAATTGAAGAAGTTTGAATTATAAATCTTTAAAATGGAAAATTTAAATTTGAAAATCATGCAAATTTAGAGTTTTACAATTCAAAATTCTGTGATTTTTATTTATGCTTTATATTCGAAATTTCTTCCATTAGGAAGATTTAGATTTGAAAAAATTTCAAAAACCATCTAAAATTAAGAATTGTTATTTATACATATTTGAAATTGAAGAGTGTTAATTTTAAAAATTAAAAATTTTAAATGACGTAAGTTTTAAGTTTTAAAAGGAAAACTTCTGTAATTTTGATGAGTTTTTCGAAATTTCTTCAATTTGAGAGATTGAGAATTGAAAATTTGACTTTTAATCTTCAAAATCATTCAAAATTGAGAATTTTTATTTACACACCTTTAAAATTAAACAGTATTAATTTTGAAAATTTTATATGATGTAAGCTTCGAGTTTTAAAATGAAAAATTCTGTAATTTTGATGACTTATTCGAAATTTCTTCAATTTGAAAGATTAGGAATTGAAAATTTGACTTTTGACCTTGAAAATCATCAAAAATTAGGCATTTTTATTCACACATCTTTAAAATTGACGAGTTTTCCCTTGCAAATTTTGAAAATTGAACTATCAAACAAAAAAATTAAGATAGACTTATTTCAAACAAATGTTAAAAAATTTTATGAGCTTGAATTTTTGTAAATATTCTATTTAAATAACAGTCACATATTACTGAAATTCGATAAAAACAAAAATTAAATTAAAATGGTAGACAAGTCCATGCAGTTATTTCAATATTTATTTTAATTTATGACTATTAATTATGCTTTATAGTGGTTGAATCAAATTTTGGTTGATTTAACAAAATATTTTTGTTTTATTAACCAAATACTCTGTGTATCGAAAGATTTGGTTGAAACAACAACAAAACCTAGTTTTAATAAAGTTATTTAAATAAAAAGAGCATTAAACAAAATTAAAATACAAATTTAAGTAATGGGTATTTTAAGATTGTCTCGAGTACTATGTTCTTTTAGAAATTATTTAAAATACTAGTTCTTAATTTAGAAACTAATGTTTTCTGTTTAAAATTCCCTTTTGGTTGATTGAATAAATTCGAAAGTGAAATTTAAACAACATAGGTTTAAGCAACCTTATGATTAATTCAACTTGTGCTAATGTGAGACATTTCATGTATTAATACTACTAAGTGTGGATCTGCGTTTTTATACATTCTTTCAAAAACTTCTGCAATTTCAATTCATTTTTTTTCAACCCAAAAATACCCAATTAAACTGCACCCTTAATGGTCCAGTAATACTAATCGATGAGGATTGAAAACACAAATTATTATTTTATAATCATACACAGAAGTCATGTTTCATAGGCCGTACTGGCCGGACAAATATCATCATCCAAAATGTTAATGATAAACTTTCACACCTTATTTATTTCTCGAATGTCATTACCCAGAGGGTTTAAAATAAAAATCTTCAACTCATCTAGGTATGTATGTCAATTACTCGAAATAAAAACTCGAGATTCAAGATTAATTGACCTTGACAACTCTATAAAGGGACCGTTATTGTACTTGAGATTATGAATGGATTCATCTATAATGGCTGCTCTAATCTCGAGAAGTAACAATTTTGGGCATTCTTACTAGTTCATCGACCTTGCGCCCCCGTCAAGTGGTCAAACGAAAAGATTCTTTTCATCTCACGCATACCTTTCTCGATTTCCATCACTCTTGGCCAACGTAACACATCTCTCATAAAACTAGTTTTATGTTACGAAGATTTGAATTGCATAGTGTCTTATGTAACAAACATAGTGCAAAATTACGACGTGTGCGCATTTTTTAGGACTCAAAAGATTATACGTCTGCATTCTGCAATGTACTTTTCTACTTTCTTAACGGTGTCTGCAATCTCAAATGTAATTACTGTGAATTTAATAATGAAAATTTTAATTGAGAACCTCATAAAAGTTTGTAGCCGTCATAAAATTCTGCGTTACATTGTACTAGCACTCTCAGAAAATCGTTTGGTTGACTCAACAAAATATTTGCTTGGCACAACATTTTTTGGTTGTTTTAACCAAATATTTTGGTAGATGTAGTCTTTGATTAATTCAGCAAAACAAAATTAGGTGGGTCAATCAAATATTTTTTTGAATCAACCAAAGTTTGTTTGATTCGACCAAATTTTCATGTATATCCAAGAAAACTGTTTGGGTCAAGAACACTTTTTTTCTGAGTACCTCCCTGGATTTTATTTCCTAATATTAAAAAAGCGAGGGGGAATCAACTCTTAAAAATACGGTCCAGCGAAGGTGGCTTACGATAATAGCGGCTTACCCTAGATTACCTCATTATAAAGAATTACTCTCGAATGCCTAAGATTCCTCCGGATTTCATAGAACCCTTGCATAAAATTATAATGATGACGAATTTTCAACGAATTTTCAACGAATTTTCAACAAGTAGTTGAATTTTACACTAATAAAGATAAATTTTCAACAAAACAGTTGAATTTTCAATTTAAAAATAAACAGTTTTTACTAGAATTCGAATAGTTAAATTTTCAGTTAAAAAATTGACTTTCACCAGAAAAAGAATGAATTTTGAACTACATAGTTCAATTTTCAGCCAAAGAGATGAATTTTCAACGAAAACGATAAATTTTTAACTCGAATACTTTAATTTTCAGTAAAAAAAATATTAATAAAAAAAAAATGAATTTTGAACCAAAGACAAGAAACAACGGTTTCCCACCAAAATGGTTAATTTTAAAATAATATGATGAATTTTTAACTAAAATGATGCATCTTCAACCATAAAATGAATTTTTAACGAAGTAGTTCCACTTTCAATGAATTAGTTAAATTTTCAACCAAAAAGATTAATTTTATACCAAAAAAGACACATTTTTAACAACATACCTGAATTTTCAAGCAAGAACATTAGTTAAGTTTTGAAGATAGAAAGATAAATTCACAATCAAAAATGGAATAATTTAAATTTCAGTTAAAAAAGTTAATTTTTAATCAGAAAAAAATATGATTTTTCACCAAAAAGTTAGTTTTCTACCAAGAAAGATGAATTTTAACCATGAAATAGGACTTTTCTATAAAAAAAGATGAATTTTTAATCCTAATATATGAATTTTCTATTGAAAAACATGAATGCTCAATAAAACAGTTGATTTTTTAGCCAAAACTTTAGAAAATAGTTAACTTTTAAATAAATAAAATAAATTTTTAATCAAGTAGTGGAATTTTCATCAAAACGGTCAAATTTTTAAACAGCGAAGATCAAATTTTAAAGAATAACAGTTGAATTTTCAACCAACTGGTTTAGTTTTTAAGCAAAAAATACGAATTTTTCAGAAGACAGTTGACTTTCCAACAAAAAAGTTCATTTTTAAACAAGAAAGATGAATTTTCTACCAAAGAAAGATTAGTTTCAACTTAAAAGGACAAATTTTCAACAAAATAGTGGAATTTTTGATAAAAAATGAAAAAAATATTTTTGACATAATAACTAACATAAAAGGAGCTTTTTACATTATCAAGATTTGGAAACAAAAACTTTCAATTTAGCAAGATTACGAAATTTTAGAAAACACTCAAGTAAGTTTAAGAGATCTTTAGAAGTTTTGAGAACATTCAAAAACAATTTTTAACTTCAAAAGATTTTTAAAAATTTCAAAAGTAGATTTTTAAAGATTTCAAACAAAAATTAAGAAACGCTTGAAGAATTTTGAAAGTTTTCAAGAGAATAAAGAAATGTTCCTAAGATTTCTGGGAAAATTTTAATAATTTTATATATTTTTAATTTTATTATATTATTTAAAAAGACTTTAAGACATTATAATATAATTCGATAGATATCTAAAATTTGTCAAAAAAGAATCTGGAAGGTTTTAAGGTTTTAATTTTTCTACAAATATTTTAAAACTTTCAAAGATTTTCGGAAATTGATAAAATATTTTCAAATTTCTTTAAAACTTCTGCAAGTCCTAAATATC
>JAABKJ010007312.1:0-21079 GCA_011634705.1 Andricus grossulariae | reverse complement strand
TTTCAGACGAATCTCTTTGATTGAAACAAATGTAACTATTCCATTTTTAGAAAATTAATCTTCTTGGTTAAAAAACTCATCTTTTGGGTTGAATCTTGTTAAAAAATCATTTTGCTTTTTGAAGATTCATCATTTTGATTGAAAATTCATAATTTTGGGTTGAAAGTTCAACAATTTGGTTAAAATTAACTTTTTTTAAATTCATATTTTTCGTTGAAAATTAAACTATTCGGTTAAAAATTAAACTGTTTTTATGAAAATTTAACTATTCGCTAGAAAATTAACTTTGTTGTGAAAAAATATTATTTTCGGATTGAAGATTTAACTTTTTTTGTGGATAATTCGTCTTTATGGCTTCAAAATTCAACCATTTTTTTTAAATTGATATATTTTGTTGAAATTCGTATTTTTTTGCTAAAATAATAATCTACCATGTCAAAAATTCATCTTTTAAATTGAAAATTCAACAATTTTGTTGCAAATTTATATATTTTGTTGAAAATTCGTCTTTTTGGTAGAACATTAATCTTCTTTGTGGAAAATTCATCTCTTTGGTTGAAAATTTAACTATTTCATTTTTAGAAAATTAATCTTCTTGGTTAAAAATTCATTTTTTAGATTGAATGTTGAACTCGTTTGTTAAATATTAATTTTGCTTCTTAAAGATTCATTATTTTAGTTGAAAATCCAAATTTTTGGGTTGAAAATTCAACAATTTGGTTGAAAATTAATTTTCTTTTGTAAATTCATATTTCTGGTTGAATATTCAATTATTTGGTTGAAAATGTAACTATTTGGTTTAAAATGTTCGTTTTTGTTGAAAATTCATATTTTTGAGTTGAAAAATTAAATTTTGTTGTTGAAAATTGGTGTTTTTTAGCAGAAAATTATGCTGATTAGTGGAGAACTCATTTTTTTGTGTGAAAATTATGTCTTCTAGTTGAGGATTCAACTATATTGTTAGAAATTCATTTTTTTATGAATTCAACTGTTGATTTAAAAATAAAATATTTTTTTATTCATTTTAGTTAAAAATTCATCGCTTTAATTGAAAATATGCGTCTTTTTCAGAAAAGTTACCTGTTTCTGATTTAAAATTAAAAATTTTTTAAATAAAAATATCAACTTTATATTTTTTATTGAGAATTCATCTGTTTTGGTTTAAAATTTAACTACTTGGCTAAAAGTTGAATTGATTTTTTAAAAACTTATTGATTCATCATTTTAGTTAATTCATTCATCTCTATCGTTAAAAATTCAACTATTATCTTGAAATATTCTTCTTTTTTGGTAGAAAATTATTCCTCGTAGAAAAATTCATCGATTTGGTTAAAAATTTAACTATTTTACTATTTAAAGTAATTTTTTAAACTGAAAATTTTACTTATTCCAATTGTATATTCCACAGTTTTAGTTGAAAATTTATCGTTTTCAGTTTTTTTATCTTTAAATTTAATTATTTAAGTTTTGTTTGAAAATTTATCTTTTTTAGTGAAAATTAATTTGTTGATGTTGAAAAGTCAACTATTTCAGTTGAAGATTCATTGTTTCAGTTTAAAAACTCATTTTTTTAGTTTAAAATTCAACTATTCTAGTCGAAGATTCATAATTTTAGTTGAAAATTAATTACTTAGGTTTTTTTTTGTTGCAAATTAATTTTTTCAACTAAAAGTTCAACTATTCCATTTTTTGTTGGACCAGGAAGGTTGGAAAATTTGAACGCGAATAACCGGGATATGACCGGGAATTTGAAATCGTCTACCGAATCGCCACCCTGAATATTATTGTAATATGATGTAATATGAGTAAAATATGATATAATATGATTTAATATGATTGTAATCTGACGTAATATGATTCGATTCTCGTGATTCAACTGATCTTTCCTATCACAATTTTTTCCTAATCCTTTTCTCATACATAATAATTTTTTTCGTTTTGTTAACCAGTACAAACAATACTTAATTTTAAATTAATTTAAAAAAAAGCTTTAAAAAATCTAGGTGTGTAATAATTTGTCTTTTTGGCTAAGAAATTCAACAATTCGTTCTCATTAGCGATCAAATTGAGAAAAAAGTATTTTAAAATGACGCAAGAAGCTACCAAGAGATAAAGATTAAAATACGGAGATTGATTAAAAAAAGAAAGGCCCTGAGGAAAAGAACGTTAATTGTCAGGCACCCTCCCACAGGAAATCTGAAAAAATGTCCTCACGGAGATACACATTCATCCGTGATTTTAATTGAAAGTGAAAAAAAATGCAATTATATTTCATCATTAATTGGATTTAGGATGAAGAACGAATGAGAGTTGAAGGGGAGGACATCTAAAAATGGAGACTCGAGGGTACATAATAAAAGAGCAGGGCTGATATCGAATGCAATTACCTTTGTTTTGGTATGACATGCAAAGTATGTAAAGATATGCAAGGCTTTCAGAGACGAAAATTCGTTATTGAGACTGGGGAGGTTCTACATTTTAAATCGAATCGTAAATTTCCCCGCTGAAAGAGACGACAATAATAAATAATGAAAATTGAGTAAGAAAAAAAAGTTTTTCAATGTAAATAAAATCGATGCGAGGGACTTTTCTTCTTCACAAAGGGAATAAGGAACCAGAAAAACGACAAAGGATGAATTCGGGTGTAAAACTCTCGGACTTGTGTGCTTTTTCTGGCATGTTTCAGAGGCAATCCGAACTTTTGATATCGACTAAAATAAAAAAAATTTCAACCAAAAAGGTTAATTCTTTACCAAAAAGATGAATTGTCAACAAAAGAAGAATTTTCAACAGTTAGGTTCAACCAAAAAGACGAATTTTGATCAAAATATTTTAATATTTAACAATATAGTTAAATTTTTTAAAAAGATGGATTTTCCACTAAGATGATAAATGATTAAAAAAAATTGCTACCAAAGAAGCATTTTCTACCAAAACGACGAATATTCAACAAAATAAGACGAATTTTCAATAAAAAACGTAATAGCTGACATTTCAGCAGAAAACTATTTTCATTTTATACAAAAAATAGTTTAATTCAACCAAAAAGACGAATTTTCAACAAAAAAAGTGAATTTTCAACTAAAATGATGAATGATTCAACCAAAAAAACAAACTTGCAACCAAAAAGATAAATTTTTTACCAAAAATATTAATTGTCAACAAAAGAACACGAATTTTTCACGAAAATGAAATAATTCACATTTCAACAGAAAACTATTATTTTAAATCAAAGACAGTTAAAACCAACGAAAAAGACGAATTTTTATCAAAATATTTTAATTTTTAACAAAATACTTAAATTTAAAAAAAATGGGTTTTCAACTAAGATGATAAGTGATTAAATTAAAAGTACAAACTTTGAACCAAAAAGTTTAATTTTCAACAAAATAGTTTAATTTTTAACAAAATAGTTAAATTTTTAACCAAAAAGATGAATTTTCAAAAAATATTTAAACTTTCAACAAAATAGTTAATTTTTTAACCAAAAATATGAATTTTTCACTAAAAAGATGAATTTTCAACAAAAGAAGACGAATTTTCAATAAAAAAATGTAATAGTTGACATTTTAGCTGAAAAATATGTTTATTTTAAACTAAAAATAGTTTAATTCAACCAAAAAGACGAATTTTCGAGAAAAAAATTTGAATTTTTCACAAAATAATTATTTTTTTAACCAAAAAGATGAATTTTCAACTGAAATGACGAATGATTCCACCAAAAGTACAAAATGTCAACCAAAAAGGTTAATTTTCTACCGAAAAGAAAACTTTTCAACAAGATATTGAAATTTTTAACAATATTGTTAACATTTTAACAAAAAGAGTGAATTTTTAACTAAAATGATAAATGAGTAAACTAAAAAAAAACTTTGACACAAAAAGGTTAATTTTCTACCAAAAAGGTGAATTGCCAACAAAAGAGGACGAATTTTCCACGAAAAATGTAATAGTTGACCTTTCAACACAAAAATATTTTTATTTTAAACCAAAAACGGTTGAATTCAACCAAGAAGATGAATTTTTATCAAAATATTTTAGTTTTTCACAAAATAGTTACATCTTTTAAAAAAGATGGATTTTCAGCTGAAAAAATGATTCATCCAAAAGTACAAACTTTCAATCAAAAGGTTAATTTTCTACAAAAAAAAAGTCGAATTTTCAACAAAAGAAGACAAATTTTCAATGAAAAATGTAATAGTTGACATTTCAGCGGAAAAATATTTTAATTTTAAACCAAAAATAGTTGAATTCAACCAAAAAGACGATTTTTCAACAAAATATTTGAATTTTTATAAAAATAGTTAAATTTTTAACTAAAAAGATAAATTTTCAACAAATATGACGAATGATTCAACCAAAAGTATAAACTTTCAACCAAAAAGGTTAATTTCGTCCCGAAAAGACGAATTTTTAACAAAATATTTAAAATTAAAAAAAAAAGTTAATTTTTTAACCAAAAAGATGAATTTTCAATTAAAAAGATGAATGATTAAAATTTAAAAAAAACTTTCAACAAAAAAGGTTCATTTTCTACCAAAAGACAAATTTTCAACAAAATATTTGAATTTTTAACAAAATAGTCAACATTTTAAGAAAAAAAAGGGAATTTTCAGCTAAGATGGTAAATGATTTAATAACAAAAAATTGATACCAAATAGGTTAATTTTCTACCAAAAAGACGAATTTTCACAAAAAAAGAAGACGAATTTTTAATGAAAAATGTAATTGTTGACATTTCGACGGAAAAATATATTTTAAACCAAAAATAGTTGAATTCAACCAAAAAGACGAATTTTCGACATAATATTGGAAATTTTAACAAAACAGTTCAATTTTTAACTAAAAAGATGAATTTTCAACAAATATCACGAATACAAGTACAAACTTTCAACAAAAAAGTTAAATTTTCTACCAAAAAGATGAATTGTCAACAAAAGACGAATTTTCAATGAAAAATTGAATTGTTGACATTTCAGCAAAGATATTTTAATTTTAAACCAAAAATAGTTGAATTCAACCAAAAAGACGAATTTTTAACAAAATATTTGACTTGAAAAAAAAGTTAATTTTTTAACCAAAAAGATAAATTTTTAAATAAAAAGATGAATGATTAAACTAAAAAAAAGCTTTCAACCAAAAAGGTTAATTTTCTACGAAAAAGACGAATTTTCAACAAAATATTTGAATTTAAAAAAAAATAGGTTATTTTTTAACCAAAAAGATGAATTTTCAACTAAAAAGATAAATGATTAAACTAAAAAAAAACTTTTAACCAAAAAGGTTAATTTTCTACCAAAAAGATGAATTGTCAACAAAAGAAGAATTTTTAATGAAAAATGTAATTGTTGACATTTCAGCAGAAAGATATTTTAATTTTAAACCAAAAATAGTTGAATTCAACCAAAAATAGGAATATTCAAAAAATATTTGAATTTTGAACAAAATAGTTAATTTTTTAACCAAAAAGATGAATTGTCAACAGAAGAAGACGAATTTTCAATGAAAAATGTAATTTTTGACATTTTAGCAGAAAAATATTTTGATTTCAAACCAAAAATAGTTGAATTCAACCAAAAATAAGAATGTTCAACAAAATATTTTATTTTTTAACAAAATAGTTAAATTTTTAACCAAAAAGATAAATTTTCAACTAAAATGACGAATGATTCAATCAAAAGTACAAACTTTCAACCAAAAAGGTTAATTTTCTACCAAAAAGACGAATTTAAAAAAAAAGACATGAATTTTCGAGTAAAAAAGATCAATTTTCAACAAAAAATAGAAAAATTAAGTTTTCAGTAAAAAATTACTTTTCCGAAAACAAGAAAAAGAATTTGCAACAAGAGACGAATTTTCAACTAAGAAGATTAATTTTCATCTAAAAGGATGAATTTTTCAATGAAAAAGATTCGTTTTCTACCAAAAATACGAATTTTAACAAAATACATACATTTTCCAATAAAAAAGATCAGTTTTCAGTAAAAAATGGAAAAATTAAGTTTTCAGTAAAAAATTAATTTTCCAAAAAAAAAAAAGAAAAATAATTTTCAACTAAAGAGACGAATTTTAAACTAAGGAGATATATTTTCAACTAAAAGGATGAATTTTTCAATCAAGAAGATTAGTTTTCTACCAAAAATACGGATTTTTAACAAAATACATGCATTTTCGAAAAAAGATCAGTTTTCAGTAAAAAATTAATTTTCATAGAAAAAGAAAAAGAATTTTTAACTAAAAAGACGAATTTTCAACTAAGGAGATTAATTTGCAACTAAAATTACGAATTTTTCAATCAAGAAGATTAGTTTTCTACCAAAAAGACGGATTTTTAACAAAATAAATAAATTTTCGAATAAAAAAGATCAGTTTTCAACCAAAAATAGAAAAGTGAAGTTTTCAGTAAAAAAATTAATTTTCGACAAAAAAAAAAAAAAGAAAAAAAAATGTTCAACTAGAGACGAATTTTCAACTAAGAAGATTAATTTTCAACTAAAAGGATGAATTTTTCAATGAAGAAGATTAGTTTTCTACCAAAAAGACGGATTTTTAACAAAATACATAAATTTTCCAATAAAAAAAGATAATTTTTCAACCAAAAATAGAAAAATTAAGTTCCAACAAAAAAAGTGTCTACATTTTAAATCGAATCGTAAATTTCCTCGGTGAAAGAGACGACAATAATAAATAATAAAAATTGAATAAGAAAAAAAAGTTTTTCAATGTAAATAAAATCGATGCGAGGTACTTTTCCTCTTCACAAAGGGAATAAGGAACCAGAAAAACGACAAAGGATGAATTCGAGTGTAAAACTCGCGGACTCGTCTGCTTTTCTTGCATGTTTTAAAGTCAATCCGAACTATTGATATCAACAGCTTTTGTATTCTGTTTCTTCACTCTCTTCTCGAGATACAACGAAAAACCATTGTGTATTTGCCATTGATTCGCATATCTACCTTGGCTTTTTTTTCTCTTTTTTACTTCCGCAGACAGACAATATTCATATTTCTCTATTTGTTCACGCTGAGTCAGAAATTCTTCCGATAAAGGAGAAAACTCTGGTTAGAATACAAAGAAAATTCGTGTATAGGGTGTCTACCCGACGAATGATTTTTAACATTAATTTGTGGCCGTGCGGTCTCTGAGACCGCACGGCCATGCTTCCGTGAGACCGCACGGCCACGGTTGCTCTAAGATTTCAGACACAAACTTGAGCTTGATTCGGGTAGAATACGTTTGGTTGAAAATTAATCTGTTCTGGTTGATTGTTGAAGAATTTTGTTGAAAATTAAACCATTTCGTTGAAATTTAACTGAAAATTCAACTGTTTTGTAAAAAAAATCCTTTTTGTTTTGAAAACTTAACTATTTGTTGCTAATTTTTTTCTTTCTTGACTTTCTTTACTTCTTGAATTGAAGATTTATCTCTTTTGAAGAATTTAATCTTTTTTGGTTAAAAATCCAACTATTTGATTGAAAAGTAATTTTTTTAAATTCATGTTATCGAGTTAAAAGTTCAATGTCTTTTTGGTTTTAACAATTCATCTTTTTTTATTAAAAATCCAAATTTTTAATCAAAAAGTAATCTATTTAGGTTGAGGATTAAACTATTTTATTTAAAATTGAAGTACTTGGTTGAAAATGAATTTTTTTAAAAAATTAAAATTTGGGTACTATTTTTTTTTAGTAACTGACAAATCTTTCTTGGTTAAAAATGTTAACTATTTTGTTGAAAATTCCACTGTTTTACAAGAAATTCCTCTTTTTGACTTGCAAATTCAACAATATATTTTTAAATAAATTTTCTTTTGACTTCGTTAAGAATTCGACTATTTTGTTAACAAATTCGACTTTTTGGTTGAATTCAACTTTTTTGGTTTAAAATTGAAATCCTTTTCTGTTGAAACATCAACTAATAAATTTTTTGTTCAAAATTCATTTTATTTGGTTGAAAATTCAGCTACTTATTTAACAGTTGAACTTTCTTTAAAACATAATTTTTTATTTAAAAATTTATCTCCTTCATTAAAAATTCAACTTTTTTGTTGAAAATTCATATTTTCGGGTAGAAAATTGAAATTTTGGTTCACATTTTTTTTTCTTTTTTGATTAAAAAATCTTTCTTGGTTACAAAATTAACTCTTTTGTTGAAAATTTAACACCGTCAATGGATATTTTAAATCATAAATGCTTAGAAAGACGAAAACATTGACATTTTTAAACAAAAATCGTTAGATTTTCAAGGATCACAATTTTTAAACAATTTTAGATTACGTTGGCGTTTTAATATCGAAAAAGGATATTTTCAAACCAAAATAATTATAATTTAAACAAGATTTAGAATCTTTCAACAATTTTGGATTTCCGTTAGTGTTTTTCGTCAGAAATTGATATTTTTATTAAAAAATCAATCAATTTCGAAGTAAATTCATAATTTTTTAACAATTTTAGGTTACGTTGGCGTCTGATATCGAAAATTAGTATTTTTAAACAAAAATCATTATGTTTGAACAAAATTTGAATATTTGGACAATTTTTGTATTTTTAGTGTTTTCGTCAATTAAAATTAAGTAAAATTGAAAATTGAATTTTCAGCAGTAAAAAATTTCAAAAGATTGAAAGTGTAAGAACATTTTTAATTGAATTTTCAACCGTTGCAAATTAATAATAATTCAATTCACTACCAGTAGAGAATTTATAAGATTTAAATAAAAATCCTTACTCTGATTGATCTATAGGATAGGATACGTTAGTTTTATTCGTCGGATATTGGTATTTTTGAACAAAAATGAAAAATTTCGATTGTTACATCTCGAAATTTTGTTTTCTTTCAAATTGGATCATGCCATCTAAAAGTAAAACTCTCAAACTTTAAAAACGTTTTTAAAAATTGCAGTTATCATTTTTCTTTGCTGAGATATCCTTCAATGAAGTTTAGCCAATAAGGAAGCCGTCCCCTTCCATACGCAACGCTTGCGCAGTTGAAAGAGTCGCAGGCAACGGCGCAAGAGTTGCGTATGGAAGGGGAAAGCCTCCTAATTGGCTAAACTTCATTGAAGGATATCTGTGCGAAGAAAAATGATATCTTCAATTTTAAAAAAGCTTTTTAATGTTTGAGAGTTGTAGTTTTAGCTGGCATGACCCGATTTTAGAAAAAAAATTCTCAATCGCAATCCATTTTTTGCAGATATGTGTAATCATTCTGAAGTTAAGATATAAATTTCATTTTTGCTAAAAAATAAAATTGAGGTATCTCTCGAAATACGTTTGTTTAAATACAAATTTCAGTTTGTTATATTTTGGTGAAAAATTGTCCACTTTAAATGAATCAGTGTACTCTTGGGGGTTGGAAAAGGCTGGCAAATGAAAGTGGTTGGAAAATATGACTCGCGGAGTAAATTGACGTTGACAAAAGTGAACAGGTGTTAGAGGCATGGAAATAAGACTTTTCCGTTGAAGTCTCTTGGAAGTCTCGCAGTGTTTATCATCGCCATTCATCCATTCCAATACTCACACACAAAACACTACACACACTCGCGCTCCTCACACTCGCGCTCCTCACACTCGCGCTCCTCACACTCGCTCTCCTCACACTCGCGCTCCTCACACTCGCTCTCACTCACACTCGCAGCACTCACACTCACAGCACTCACACTCACATACACACGCATGGAGTCACACCTGAAGTCTGCATTATTGCACTACTCTACCGACTTTGGCGATCTTTATCCCACGTCTATACTCATCTGCAAACAGTATCCCACGTACCTACTCATCTGTAAACAAAACATGCGTTCCCGCATTTTCCGTTCCCAGAACAAGATATGAAAACCTGATAGATTTCGCTCGGCGAAAAAAATATTATAATTTTTGTTTTTTCTATCAAAAAGACGAAATTTTAATAAAAGAAGACGAATTTTCAACGGAAAATGTAATAGTTGACATTTTAACCGAAAAATATTTTTGTTTTAAACAAAATATGGTTGAATTTAACAAAAAACAAAACGAAATTTCAACACAATATTTAAATTTGCAACAAAATAGGTAATTTTTTAATCAAAAGATGATTTTTCAACTAAAATAATAAATGATCAAACAACAACAAGAACTTTAAACGGAAAATTTTTTAATAAAATATTTAAATTTTTAACAAAATAGTTATTTTTTTAACCAAAAGGTGAATTTTTAACTAAAATAATGAATGATTAAATTAAACAAAAAAAAGGTTTCAACGAAAAATGTTTAACAAAATATTTAAATTTTCAATAAAATAGGTAATTTCTTAACCAAAAGATGAATTTTCAACTAAAATCATTAATGATTAAACAACAACAAAAACTATTAACCAAAAATGTTTAATAAAAGATTTAAATTTTTAACAAAATAGTTATTTTTTAACCAAAAAGGTGAATTTTTATTTTAAACCAAAAATACGTGAATTCAATCAAAAAGACGAATTTTCAACAAAAGAAAACGAATTTCCAACGAAATTTTCATTTTAAACAAAAAATAGTTGAATTCAACCAAAAAGACGAATTTTCAACAAAAGAAGACGAATTTTCCACAAAATATTCAAATTTGTAACAAAATAGGTAATTTTTTAACCAAAAAGATGAATTTTCTACTAAAATAATGAATGATAAAACAAAAAGAAAAAAACTTTCAATCAAAAATTTGTAATAAAATATTTAAATTGTTAACAAAATAGTTAATTTTTTAACCAATGAGATGAATTTCAACTACAATAATGAATGATTGAACCAAAAAACAATCTTTCAACCAAAAAGTTTAATTTTCTACAAAAAAGATAAATTGTCAACAAAAGAAGACGAATTTTTAACGAAAAATGTAATAGTTGACATTTTAAAAGAAAAATATTTTTATTTTAAACTAAAAATACGTGAATTCAACCAAAAAAACGAATTTTCGACCAAATATTGAAATTTTTAACAAAATAGTTCAATTTTTATCAAAAACAAAAAGACGAATTTTCAACAAAAGAAAACGAATTTCCAACGAAATTTGCATTTTAAACCAAAAATAGTTGAATTCAACCAAAAAGACGAATTTTCCAAAAAATATTTTGATTTAAAAAAAATAGGTAATTTTTTTAACCAAAAAGACGAATTTTCAACAAAAGAAGACGAATTTTCCACAAAATATTTAAATTTCTAACAAAATAGGTAATTTTTTAACCAAAAAGATGAATTTTCAACTAAAATAATTAATGATTCAACCAAAGAAAAGCTTTCAACCAAAAAGTTAAATTTTCTACAAAAAAGATGAATTGTCAACAAAAGAAGACGAATTTTCAACGAAAAATGTAATAGTTGACATTTCAACAGAAAAATATTTTTATTTTAAACAAAAAATACGTATATTCAACCAAAAAAACAAATTTTCGACAAAATATTGGAATTTTTAACAAAATAGTTAATTTAAGAAAAAAAGAAAAAAAATGAATTTTCAACTAAGAGGATAAATGATTTAATAAAAAAAAACTTGCAACCAAATAGTCTAATTTCCTACCACAAAGACGAATTTTCAACAAAAGAAGACGAGTTTTCAAAAAAATATTTTAATTTAAAGAAGAAAGTTGATTTTTTAATCAAAAATACGAATTTTCAACCAAAAAGACGAATTTTCAAAAAAAACATTAGAATTTTTAACAAAATAGTTAATTTTTTAATCAAAAAGACGAATTTTCAACTAAAAAGAAGACGAGTTTTCAATGAAAAATGTAATTGTTGACATTTCAGCAGAAAAATATTTCAATTTTCAACCAAAAATAGAAAAATTAAGTTTTCAGTAAAAAATAAATTAAAAAAAAAAAGAATTTTCAACTAAAGAGATTAGTTTTCAGCTTAGAATATTAATTTTCAATAAAATGACGAATTTTTCAATCAGGAAGATTAGTTTTCTAACAAAAAGACGAATTTAAAAAAAAAATACATAAATTTTCGAATAAAAAAGGTCAATTTTCAACCAAAAATAGAAAAATGAAGTTGTTAGTAGAAAATTAATTTTCGAAAAAAAAAGAAAAAGAATTTTCAACTAAGAAGATTAATTTTCAACTAAAATGATGAATTTTTTAATCAAGAAGATTAATTTTCTACCAAAAAGACGGATTTTTAACAAAATAAATAAATTTTCGAATGAAAAAGATTAGTTTTCAGCAAAAAATAGAAAAATTAAATTATGAGTAAAAAATTAATTTTCACAAAAAAAGAAAAATAATGTTCAACTAAAGAGACAAATTTTCAACTAAGGAGATTAATTTTCAAATAAAATGATGATTTTTTAAATCAAGATGATTAGTTTTCTACCCAAAAGACGGATTTTTAACAAAATACATACATTTTCGAATAAAAATTTCAAGGAATTTCACCATATTTAAAGGATTCAAAGGATTCCGAAATAAATTTGTTTAGGCTTCTATTTCAATACTTTAGAATTCGAAAGATTTGTAATTTGAGTCCTTTAATTTGCAGATTAGTTTTCAATACTTGAAATGAAAAAATTTTGAGCTTGAGTTCGAGTTTTTTAATTTTTCGTTTGAAAACTCAACTCGTTCGTTGAAACTTTTTTTTTTTATCAAAAATTTATCTCTTTTGATAAGAATCTAATTTTTTTTGGTTAAAAATCCAACTGTTTGATAACTTTGTTTTAAATTCTCATTTTCAGGCTAAAAATTCATCTGAAAATGCTAGTGTTTTGCTCGAAATTAACTTGTTTGTTGACAACTTAAACGTTCTTTAGAAAATACGTATTTTTGGTTTAAAAATTCACCTTTTTTTTTGTAAAAATGTAATCTTTGTCTTTAATGCAACTGTTGAGTTAAAAAGTAATTTCTTTTGGTTGAGAATTAAACTATTTTGTTGAAAATTTAAATATTTCATCGAAAATTATTATTATTTAAGACTTGAGCTTTAAGAGTTGAAATTTTTATTTTCGATAATCGTTGACTACGTCAATATGACTAACATTTATATATTTTTTACTGTTTCAGGTGAGTACCTTGATATTGAGATATCAGCTTTAACTACATCCATGTATTCGATCGTAAGTAACGATCAATTTATTTTATATTTCTTCGTCTCATAATTTTAATTGACGCCCGTTGAATCAATTTCAATTAGAATTTTTTAATTGAAATGACCGTGAAAAATGGTTGCAACCCGGGAAATGATCGGGATTTTTTCCCCCTCGATTAAAACAACCACCCTGACCCTTCTCAATTAAAAGCTCATAAGTCACCCTCAAAATTTGACCGACTCACGCACAAGTTCATTTTTATCAGCTAGGGCAGGATTTTATCGACCTCGAGGTCCTTGGGGACCTGTGTGCCGAAAATTATTCTTTATTCTTCCATTCTGAGTTTTCCCCTTTAGGAAATCCCGTGGGCGCGCGACCGTAATCGCGCGATGCGTCAGAAAAAGCTCTCGTTATGGCATGGCGGGCGGGAAGAAGGGATTCAACAAAAGAGTGTCTGGCCGGCTGTCAGGCAGGATCGCGTGCCCGACCCGTCGAGACGAAGGAAAGCTATAAATCTTACAATAACGCACATTCCCTTTACCCTTTACCCTCCAACCTCCAACCCGGACTTTTCTGGTCGTTGAGAGCTTCGCTAACTAGGCTGATTTGCCTCGTTACCACAATAAAGAGTCGACCGTTTGAACGAAACACCTCCGCGATCATCAGCCACTGTAATTGTCAAATAAAAATTATCATTTCCTATAAATTACAATTGACCAAGTCTCTCTTCAAGCTGGCTGCATTCTGTGCATTTCAAAAATACTATTCATTTTTTTCACTTTTTTCGTCCATAATTACTGCTCTTGCAGGATCGTGCAGGATCGTGCAGGATCGTGCAGGCTCGTGAGGGAAGCGTGCAGACGATCCTAGTTGCCTGTTCCTAGATTTGCCTGGCCAGATTCTAGGTCCTTTAAAAAAAATTTCCTCGACTGCTCGTCCAAGATCGTGCAGTCTCAAGTAGGCTTGTGCGGGGAGCGTGCAGGCGATCCTAGTTCCCAGTTCCTAGATTTTCCTGGCCAGATTCTAAGTTCTTCAAAAAAAATTGTTCTCGCTGCTCGTGCAGGATTGTGCAGGCTCAAGTAGGCTCGTGTAGGCTTGTGCGGGGAGCGTGCAGGCGATCCTAGTTCCCAATTCCTAGATTTTCCTGGCCAGGTTCTAAGTTCTTGAAAAAAAATTTCCTCGACTTCTCGTGCAAGATCGTGCAGGCTCAAGTAGGCTCGTGCAGGCTTGTGCGGGGAGCGTGCTGGCGATCCTAGTTCCCAGTTCCTAGATTTGCCTGGCCAGATTTTAAGTTCTTCAAAAAAAATTGTTCTCGCTGCTCGTGCAGGATCGTGCAGGCTCAAGTAGGTTCGTGTAGGCTTGTGCGGGGAGCTTGCAGACGATCCTAGTTCCCAATTCCTAGATTTTCCTGGCCAGATTCTAAGTTTTTCAACAAAAATTATTCTCGCTGCTCGTTCAGGATCGTGCAGGCTCAAGTAGGCTCGTGCAGGCTTGTGCGGGGAGCGTGCAGGCGATCCTAGTTCCCAATTCCTAGATTTGCCTGGCCAGATTTTAAGTTCTTTAAAAAAAATTTCCTTGTCTGCTCGTGCAGGCTCATGTAGGCTCAAGTAGGCTTGCGCGGGGAGCGTGCAGACGATCCTAGTTCCCAGATCCTAGATTTGCCTGGCCAGATTTTAAGTTATTTAAAAAAATTTCTCGCTGCTCGTGCAAGATCGTGCAGGTTCAAGTAGGCTCGTGCAGGCTTTTACGGGGAGCGTGCAGGCGATCCTAGTTTCCAGTTCCTAGATGTTACGGTTAATGTTTCTCTCTTGATTCGTGTTTAGAAGTGAATTTTATAAAAGAATTATAATTTTTAATTTAATTTTCTTAAAAATTTATAATTCTGATTTGAGACTGGTGATAAATACAATAACTATTTTTTAAATGTAAGTAAAGAATTATGGTTATCCTGAATTGGACCAGGGAATTTGCAAAAGAATTATAATATTAAGTTTCGACATGGAATTTTGATTAAAAAGAAATTAGTTTAGAATAGGGAATTTCTGTGACGAATTATAATTTTTACTTTCGTATAGGGAATTTTAGTAAAGAATTATAATTTTCACAAATAGGACAGGAAATTGAAAGTTTAGTTATTATTTTTTTAATTCAACTCGTGGGTTGAAAATTTAACTATTTTGTCAAACATTCGTTTTTTTTTGTTTGAAAAATCTTCTTAGTTTAAATTAAACTATTTAAGTTAAAAATTTATCTATTTCGTTGAGAATTTGTCTTTTTTTAAAGAAAAATAATGTTAATCGTTCAAATTGAAATATTTGGTTCAAAATTTATGTATTTTGTGAAAAATTGGTCTATTTTAGTAGAAAATTCAATTATTTGGTACAAAAATAAACTGTCTTGTTAAATATTTATTTGGTTGAAAATTGAAGTATTTTGTGAAAAAGTCATCTTTTTCATTCGAAAATTCAACCATTTTCTGAAAATTTGTCTATTTGGGCAGAAAATTCGTCCTTTTGGATTACAAGTTTTTTTTTAAATTTGAAAGTACAACTGTCTTCTGAAAAATTCAATTATTTGGTCCAAAATGTATGTAATTTTTTGAAAGCTTGTTTTTTTCTTTGTAGAAAATTGGTCTTCCTTGCTAAAAATTCAACTATTTGGTTAAAAATTCATGTATTTTGCTGAAAATTCAACTATGTACCTGAAAATTGAATTTTTTTAGTGAAAAATTCAAGTATTTGGTTGAAAATTCTACTACTTTGTTGAAAATTTAATTATGTTCTTGAAAATTCAAGTATGTATTTTGCTAAAAAGTCATTTTTTTGGCCGCAAATTCTGCTATTCCACCGTCCTTTTGGATTGAATCTATTTTCTTGAAAATTTAATTATTTTCTTGAAAAATTAATTATTTTCTTGAAAATCCATCTTTGAAGGTTGATAATTCCTCAATTTGGTTAAAAAATTCAACTATTTTGTTGGAAACTTTATTTGTTGTGTTGAAAATTGAACTATTTTGTTAAAAAAAATTGTTGTCCGAAAATTCAACTGTTTTGTGGCAAATTGGTTCTTTTGGATTGAAAATTCATCATTTATGATAAAAAAGTTATGGCTATAAAAGTTTATGGTTGAAATAAACAAATCTGAAATTCTTTGAACATTAATGGTCAAGGAAAATGAAGAAGCGGGTCACAAAATATCAGCAAAAAATCAGAGAATATTAAAAATAATGTTTTGAAGTCACCCTATAAACATTATTTGACAGACCAACAATAAAATAGATATCAAAGTGAAATAATCTTGATCAATGAAATAATTCTTTATCCGTTTATATAAGACATGTACCAGGATTATACAATAATAAAAGTCGCAAGATATGATAGCAAATAAATATAGGACTCGATAAAATTGATAATCCCCCTTAATATCAGCTATCAGCTCATGGAATGATCTCGATCTTCAGACAAACAGAACTTGTCTCATTTCGTAACAATGTTGCCCGGAAATGAATAGGGGCCATTTTCTCTTGTAGTCAACGACTGCCTATCGAGCTCGCCTCGCTGATAAGCGAAGTGTCATCGACATCCTGGTCAAGCAATTTTACAATGTACAGATGTGCGCTAAGCTATCTCGCTTATTTGCACAGCTAGCCACACATTCACACTTTGCTACGGTCTTAAGATCCAGCGACACCGGACCTTGCGTCATCGCGGATATTGTTAACAAAATTAAGAATGATAGTTTGCATGTAGGTAATAATGAACCGCGATGCTGACCAAGCAAATCCTGAACCCACGTACCTTAATTCCTAATTTTTTATCAATATCTGCGATTGCGCAAGGTCCAGTGTCGCTGGTTCTTAGACCATAAAAAGTCAGAATTAAGGTAAGGGGAAATAGAAAGAGGAAAAGGTTTAATAAGCCGTTCACAGCTAGCCACACATTCACACTTTTCTACGGTCTAAGATCCAGCGATACTGGACCTTGCGTCATCACGGATATTGTTAAAAAAATTTGGAATGATAGTTTATTGTAGGGTAATAACGAACCACCACGCTGAGCAAGCAAATCTCGAACCCACGTACCTTAATTCCTAGTTTTTCATCAATATCCGCAATTGCGCAAGGTCCAGTGTCGCTGGCTCTTAGACCATAAAAAATGTCAGAATCAAGTTAAGGGGAAATAGAAAGAGGAAAATGTGTAATAAGCCGTGTATAAATTAGGCAATGTTTTTTTTTTAGAAAATTTTGAACCACGTACCTTAATTCCTAATTTTTTATCAATATCCGCGATGACGCAAAAAAAAACATTTTCTACCAATTAGTTGAATTTTCAAACTAAAACAGATCAATTTTTAACCAAAAATGCAATAATTAAATACTTAATACAAAAAATTAGATTTCAACAAAAAAAAAAGGAATTTTCTACAAATCAGTTGAATTCTTGACGAAATAGTTGCATTTTCAAAATAAAACACATCAATTTTTAACCAAAAATGCAGTAATTAAATTTTTATTACAAAATTTAATTTTCAACAAAAAAAGGAATTTTCTACAAAACAGTTGAATTTTCTACCAAATAGTTGAATTTTTAATGAAAAACAGATCAATTTTTAACAAAAAATTCAATAATTAAATTTTTATTACAAAAATTAATTTTCAACAACAAAATTGAATTTTCTATAAAACAGTTGAATTTTCTACCAAATAGTTAAATTTTTAAACTAAAACAGATCAGTTTTTAACCAAAAATGCAATAATTAAATTTTTATTACAAAAATTAATTTTCAACAACAAAAAAATTGAATTTTCTACAAAGCAGTTGAGTTTTCTACCAAATAGTTGAATTTTTTACCAAATAGTTAAATTTTCATTACAAAAAATAAATTTTCAACAACAACAAAATAAATGTTATGCCAAATAGTTGAATTTTCTACCAAATAGTTGAATTTTTAAACTAAAACGAATCACTTTTCAACAAAAAATACAATAATTAAATTTTTATTACAAGAATTCATTTTCAACAAAAAAAAATTTTCCACCCCAATAGTAGAATTTTTAAACTAAAACATATCAATTTTTAACCAAAAATGCAGTAATTAAGTTTTTATTATAAAGAATTAGAATTCAACAACAAAAATTTCCACAAAACAGTTGAATAATTTTCCACCAAATAGTTAAATTTTTATTACAAAAAACAAATTTTCTACCAAATAGTTGAATTTTTTACCAAATAGTTAAATTTTTATTACAAAAAATTAATTTTGTCAAAAAAAAAAGAAATTTTCTACAAAAAAGTTTAATTTTATACCAAATAGTTGAATTTTTCTACCAAATAGTTAAAATTTAAACTAAATTGAATCACTATTTAACAAAAAATGCAATAATAAAACTTTTATTACAAAAATTCGTTTAAAAAAAATTCTACCAAATAGTTAAAGTTTTAAACTAAAACAGATCAATTTTCAACTAAAAATGCAATAATTAAGTTTTTAATACAAAAATTTAGATTTCAAACAATCAAAAAAATTTGTATAAAACAGTTGAATTTTTTACCAAATAGTTGAATTTTGAAACTGAAACATATCAATTTTCAACAAAAAATGCAAAAATGAAATTTTAATTAAAAAAAATTAATTTTTAACAAAACAAAGGAATTTTCTACCATATAGTTGTTTTTTTACTAAATTGTTAAATTTTGTAGCCTTGTTGACTGGAATAATTTTCATCAAAGAAGATTAATTTTCTATAACAAAAAAATAAATTTTCAACCAAACAGTTTAAACGAAACAGTTGAAACGACTTTTCAACAAACTAGTTGAATTTTCAACGTAAAAAGATTTGAATTTTCTGCCAAAAAGTTGCATTTTTAATAAAAAAAATTATTTTATACAACATAAAAGAGGAATTTTCAACAAATTATATAAATTTTCAACCAAATAGTTGAAATAATTACGTTTTTATTTTAGAAAATTAATTTTCAGCAAAAAACTAATTTTCTACATAATAGTTGAATTTTCTAATAAATTATTGAATTTTCCAGCCAAGAAGATGAGCTTTCTACAGAAATTCCCAATCTTTTGCAATTTTTTTTTCTAAAAAATTCCGGCTCCCCAACTGCATTGCGCATGCGTTGCATCGGCAGTGTCATTGGCTTTAAATGGCGCGCTTTTTTGAAAATATGACATGTGTCAATAAATTTTTCATAATAAATCATTATTGTGGAAATAATAACAAATAATTTCAAGATCACAAAAAAAGTCCTTTAGACTGCAAGGTGAAATAATTATTTGATTCTACTCCTTACAAATAAATTATTGATTTTTAATCCAAAGGAAGGAATATCTTTTTTGACCAATGTAAATTTTAAATCTTTTATAAAATTTTATTTTACTGTATGGTTATTAAATATTGTGAAAAATTGATTTGCATATTTAATCATTTTAAATAAGCGCGCGAGCAACATCCAATGAGGCTACTGGTGCGACGCATGCGCAGAGCGGTTGGGAAGCCAATTTGGGCGCGAAATTCAAATTTAAAAATAATAAACTCTGTTCAAACCACGTTCGCATTCTGAAAAGTCAATAACACTCTGAGGAATGATGCTATGGGTGTCGATGATTTACGAACTGCATTGGAGATGCGATTCGTGACACGTTGGCAGAACGGAAATTGTAGAAATTTTACGACCGACGGTTAAAATCACTGTTTTGCAATAGAGATACAAACGTATAAATGCCATTATACTTCTCTTTGTATTCCATTCTTGCTTAAAAATCACTCGAGTATCAATTATTTGTATGTTTAACCATGCCGAAGTAATGTGCTATGCATTATTCAATGGTTTTCGAAAGTTATTTTGATTTATTGGGATCGAATCCACACAAATAATTTAAAATTAGATTTACCTCGCAAAATTCTTGCAAATTTTTTTTCAATTTAACTACAGATTTCACAGATCAAAATTTTGTCAAAAAATAGGGGAAATTGGAAGATTTTTCACGAATATAAATAAATATAAATTTTCAACAAAAAAGTTCATTTTCTAACCAAAAAAACGAATTTTCTACTAAAAAATAGGAATTTAACATTTAAAGAATTAAAGGAATTAAACAATAAATGAATTTTTTACAAATGGATAAATTTACAATTAAAAAATAATCAATTTTCAACCAAAAATCTAAATATTGCAATTTTCAGTTTAAAAAATTAATGTTTAACCGAAAAAAAAAGAATTTTGAACAAAATAGTTCAATTTTCAACCAGAAATAAATCTGCAATACAAATAAAATTAAACAAAGTAGTTCAACTTTCACAACAGGTAGTGTTTACCGGGTAGTTGAATGTGAATTAATACATTTTTTCATAGTTGAAACTTCAACTATTTGGTTAAAAATTTATGTAATTTATTGAAACTACGTCTATTTGTTGTGGAAAATCAATTTTTTTTCTTGGTTGAAAATTAAACTGCTTTTGATTTATAATAAAAATATTTTTCAGTTCAAATATTAACTATTGTATTTTTTATTGAAAATTCAACTTTTTATGTTGAAAATTCAACTACTTTGTTGGAGATCCGTTTTTTGTATGTTAAAACTTAATTTTTTTCACAGAAAATAATTTAAAAATTTCGTTAAAGATTCAACTATTTTGTAGAAAATTAGTTTTTTCTTAAAATTAATTTTTTGAAATAAAAATTCAACTATTGCTTTTATGGTTAAAACATGATATTTTTTAGTTTGAAAAATCAACTATTTGGATGAAAGTTGGTGTAATTTGTTAAAAATTCGTCTTTTTTATAAAAAAGTAATCTTCTTTGTTGAAAATTTAACTATCTGGTTCAAAGTTGATGAATTTGGTTGAGAATGTACCTTTCTGGTAGAAAATTCAACTGTTTTTTAGAAAATTTCTTTTTTTTTTTTGCTAATAGTTAATTTTTTGTAATATAAATTTAACTATTTGGTTGAAAATTTATGTAAATTATTGAAAATTGGTCTTTTATAGTAGAAAATTAATCTTCTTGGCTAAACATTTTTTCAGTCAACAAGGC
>JAABKJ010007311.1:0-21079 GCA_011634705.1 Andricus grossulariae | reverse complement strand
CCTCTCTCCTCTCTCCTCTCTCCTCTCTCCTCTCTCCTCTCTCCTCTATCTCATCCTATCCTTTTTCTATCAATGTAAATATTTTCCTATCTCTGATATTCAACATTCCCGTCTATCTCTTTCAATCCCCTTTTGTCAATCTCATCCTATCCTTTATCAATCCATGTGAATATTTTTCCATCTCTGTTAATCGAAATTCCAGTCTATCTTTTTCAACCTCCTTTTCTCTATCTCATCCTATCCTTCATCTATTTATATCAATCTTTTTCATCTTTGTTAATCTGCATCCCCGTCTATCTTTTTTAATCCTCCTTTCTCTATCTCATCCAATCTGATATCTATCCACGTAAATATTTGTCAATCTTTTTTAACCTCCACTTTTCTATCTCATCCTATCCTATGTCTATCAATGTCTATCTATTTCTTTCTATTTGTCAATCTAAATTTACCTCTATCTTTTACAATCCTCTCTTCTCTATCTCATCCTATCCCTTATCCATCCATATCAATATTTTTCTATCTCTCTCTCAATCTAAATTCTCCTCTATATTTTCCAATTCTCTCTCCTCTCTCTTTTATCTCGTCCTATCCTTTATCTATCCATGTCAATATTTTTCTATCTCTGTTAATCTAAATTCCCGTATATCTCTTTTAATCCCCCTTTGTCAATCTCATCTTATCCTTTATCTATCCACGTAAATATTTTTCCATCCCGGGTAATCTAAATTTATATCTATCTTTTTCAATCTCCTCTTTTCTATTTCATCGTATCATACATCTATCAACGTCTATCTTTTTTTATCTATTTTTAAATCTCAATTTACTCTATCTTTTTCAATTCTCTTTTCTCTATCTCATCCTATTTTTTATCAATCCAAGTTAATATTTTTCCATCTCTGTTAATATAAATTATCATCAATCTGTTTTAATTTTTTCTTCTCTATTTCATTGTATCCTACATCTCTCACTGTTCATATTTTTCTATCTTTTTTTCAATCTAAATTCGCATCTATCTTTTTCAATTCTCTTTTCTCTATCTCGTCCTATCCTTTATTAATCCACGTAAACATTTCTCCATCTCTCTGTCAATCTAAATTTATGTCTATCTTTTTTAATCTCCTCTTCTCTATCTCATTGTATCCTACATTTTATCAACGTTTACCTATTTCTGTTTATTTGTCAATCTAAATTCATGTCTATCCTTTTGAATCCCCTCTTCTCTATCTCATTCTATCCTTCATCTATTTTTATCAATCTTTTTTTATCTCTGTTAATCTACATTCCCATCTATCTTTTTTAATCCCCTCTTCTCTATCGCATCCTATCCTTTTTCTATCCACGTAAATATTTGTCAATCTTTTTCAATCTCCACTTCTCTATCTCATACTATACTACATCTGTCGATTTGTCAATCTAAATTTCCATTCATATTTTTCAATCCTCTCTTCTCTATCTCATCCCATTCTTTATCCATCCATGACAATATTTTTCTATTTCTCTTTCAATCTAAATTCTCGTCAATCTTTTTTAATTCTCTCTCGTCTATCTCACCCTATGCTTTATCTATCAATGTCAATATTTTTCTATCTCTCTCAATCTAAATTCGAGTCTATCTTTTTGAATCCCCTCTTTTCTATCTTATTGTATCCTTTATCTATCTAAGTCAATATGTTTCTATCTCTCTTTCAATCTATAAAATTTGCGTCTTTGTTTTTAAATCTTCTCTGCTCTATCTCACCGTATTCTACATTCATCAATGTCCATCTTTTTCTATCTCTCTGTCAAGCTATATTCCCATCTATCTTTTTGAATCTCCCCTTCTGTATCTCATCCTATCCTTTGTCTATCCACGTCAATCTTTTTCTATCTCTTTGTCAATCTAAATTCCCGTCTATCTTTGTTAATCTCCTTTTCTCAATCTCATCGTATCCTACATCTATCATTTTCTATCTCTCTGTCAATCTAATTCTCGTCTATATTTTTTTATTTCCTCTTCTCTATCTTATCGTATCCTACATTTATCAGAGTTCAATCTTTTTCTATCTATTTATCAATCTAAATTCATGTCTATCTTCTTTCAATTCCCTTTCCTCTATCTCATCCTGTCCTTAATCTATTTATATCAATCTTTTTTCATCTCTGTTAATCTATGTTCCGGTCTATCATTTTTGATCCCCTCTTCTCTGTCTCACCCTATCCTTTATCTATCCACGTAAATATTTGTCAATCTTTTTCAATCTCCACTTCTTTATCTCATCCTATCCTACATCTATCAACGTCTATTTTTTATATTTTTGTCAATCTGAATTCACGTCCATCTGTTTCAATCCTCTCTTCTCTATCTCATCCTGTCCTTTATCCATGCATGTCAATACTTTTCTATTTCTCTCTCAATCTAAATTCTCGTCTATCTTTTTCAATCCTTTCTCCTCTATCTCATCCTATCCTGTATCTATCCATGTCAATATTTTTCTGTCTTTCTCAATCTAAATTCAAGTCTATCATTTTCAATCCCCTCTTTTCTATCTTATCCTAACCTTTATCTTTCCAAGTTTATATGTTTCTATCTCTGTCAATCTAAATTCTCATCTATCTTTTTTAATCTCTTCTTCTCTACCTCACCGCATCCTACATCTATCAACCTTTATCTATTCTTTTCAATCTCTTCTTCTATACCTCATCCTATGCTATATTTCTGAACGTCTATCTTTTTCTATCATTTTTTATCTATCTCATCATGTCCTTCATCTATCCACGAGAATATTTTTCTATCTCTCTGTCAACCTAATTTCCCCTTTATCTTTTTTAATCCTCTCTTCTCTATCTCACCCAATCCTCTATCTATCCACGTAAATATTTGTCAATACTTTTTAATCTCCACTTCTCTATCTCAGCCTATCCTACATCTGTCAACGATTATTTTTGTCTATATCTTTATCAATTTTAATTTACGTCTATTTTTTTCAATCCTCTCTTCTCCATCTCATCCTATCCTTTATCCATCGATGTCAATATTTTTCTATCCTCCCCAATCTAAATTCGAGTCTATCTTTTTGAATTCCCTCTTTTCTATCTTATCCTATCCTTTATCTATCCAAGTCAATATGCTTCTATCTCTCTGTTAATCTAAATTCTCATCTATCTTTTTCTAACTTCCTCTTCTCTATCTCATCGTATCATACATCTATCTTTTTTCCATCTATCTACCTTTTTCAATCCTCTCTTCAATCTCATCCTATACTTTATCCATGTATGTCAATATTTTTCTATCTCTTCGTCAGTCTAAACATACGTCTACCTTTTTCCCTCCTCTATTTCCTATCTCATCCTATCCTTTATCTATCCACGTAAATATTTGTCCATCTCAGTTAATCTAAATTTCCGTCTATCTTTTCCAATCTTCTTTTCTCTATCTCATCCTATACTATATCTGTCAACGTCTATTTTTTCTATCTATTTTTCAATATAAATTCACGTCCATTATTTTCAGTCTCCTCTTTTCTATCACATCCTATCCTACGTCTATCTATCTATCTTTTTGTCAATTTAAATTTACGTCTATTTTCTTCAATTCCCTTTTCTTTATCTCATTCTATCCTTTATATACCCATGTCAATGTTTTTCTATCTCTCTGTTAATCTAAATTCTTATCCATCTTTTTCTAACTTCCTCTTCTCTATCTCATCCTATCCTTTATTTATCCATGTCAATATCTTTCTATCTCTTTGACTATCTAAATTCTCGTCTATTTTTTTAAATCTTTTCTTCTTTATTTCATTGTACTCTACATCTATCACCGTTCATCATTCTCTATCTATTTTTCAATATAAATTCACATCTATCTTTTTCAATCCTCTTTTCTCTATCTCATCATATCCTTCATCTATTTATATCAATCTTTTTTTTATCTCTGTTAATCTACATTCCCGTCTATCTTTTTTAATCTCCTCTCCTCTATCTCTTCCTATGCTTTATTTATCCACGTAAATATTTGTGAATCTTTTTCAATCTCCACTTCTCTATCTCATCCTATCCTTTATCTATCAAGGTCTATCCTTTTCTGTCTATTTGTCAATATAAGTTCACGTGTATCTGTTTCAATACTCTCTTTTCCATCTAATCCCATACTTTTTCTATCCACGTCAATATTTCTCTACCTCTGTCAATCTAACTTCTCATCTATCTATTTTTAACTTCCTCCTCTCTATCTCATCCTATTTGACGTCCATCAACGTCTATTATTTTTTTTACATCTTTGTCAATCTAAATTCACCCTGCCTTTTTCAATCCTCTCTTCTTTATCCCATCCTATCCTTTATCCATCCATCTCAATATTTTTCTATCTCTCTCTCAATCTATATTTATCTCTATATTTTTTAATCCCCCTTCTCTATCTCATCCTATCCCTTATCTATTCTTTTCAATCTTTTTCTATCTCTGTGAATCTAAATTCCCGTCCATCTTTTCCAACCTCCTCTTCTCTATCTCATCCTATACTACATTTATAAATGTCTATTTTTTCTATCTATTTGTCAATCTAAATTTACGTCTATCTTTCTCAATCTCTTCCTCCCTGTCTCATGGTATCATACATCTATCAACGTCTATCCTTTTCTATCTGTTTTGAAATCTAAATTCACGTCTATTTTCTTCAATCCCATCTCTTATATAATAATTGAAAAAATACAATATAATAATTGAAAAAATTATAATATAATAATTGAAAAAAATATGTTTCTAGATAAAAACTTTTGTTTTAAAATGTGCATAGTATTTTTTTGAAGTTATAGAAACGATCTCGAAAATCGAATTTTTAATTGAAACAAAAAAATTCAGACGAAATTTCGAGATAAATATGTGCTGAAAAAACTGTTCTTTGATGAAAATATTTAATTGCTGTATTTTTAATAAATAAAGAATATTAATTAAAAAAACAATTTTTGAAATTGTTTAAATGCCGGAAATTTCAGAATGACTGAAAAATCCCGGAAAATAAAATTGCCAATACAGAGAATTTTATTTTTTGGAATTTTTCAGTCTTCCCTGAAATAAAAGGATATTAACTAATATTTTGAATCATTTTTCCACTTAATTCTAGAATTTTATTTATTTATTTCTTAAAAATAACTTTCATGAAATATAAATATTAAAAATTTTATAAAACTGAAAAAATTAAAATAACATGAAAATGAGAAGCTTTAGAATGTCAGAAACGTTTATTTTAGTCGGTTCGTATTAAAACCTGGTTGTTTGAAGGGCAGTGGGTCACTATCCGTCTGCCTTTGGGACCTTGAGCCCAGTTCAGTTTGGCCTCCACTTCATGCTCAACGCTAATATTCGCAGAAACCATGTATACAATTAGAGCCAGGTTCATTCAAACCAGAGAAAAAATATTTCATTACAACATTTTTAAATTACCCTAATTTTTTACCCCATTTTCTTTAAAACCCACAAGTTTCAACAAACAGAATAATAAACACAAGAAATAGTTATTAACTTTTTTATAATCCAGAAAATATATTGTCAACACTGAGTTTTTAATTATACATCTTTCTATGATAAAAATAATCACTCCATACTTTCCCTCCACCACTCCCACTATTTCCCCTCATCCCACCTCACCTTAAGCTTCCCCACTCTTCTACAATTTCCCCTCCCTTCTCCAACTCCCTCTCTCCCACTTCCCCTACTTTATACACATCTCACCCTTAATTCCTTTCCCATAACTTTTCCTACTTCTCCACCCCTCATTGACCGTTACTTCCTTCCTCATAACTTTTCCTACTCTTCCATCCAACATTTACCCTCACTTCCCCTACTTTTTCACCTCTCGTTCACCTTTACTTCCTTTCCCATAACTTTTCCTACTTCTCCACCCCTCATTCACCCTCACTTTCCCTACTTCTCCACCTCTCATTTACCCTCACTTCCTTCTCCATAACTTTCCCGACTTCTCCACCCCCCATTTACCCTAACTTCCTCTTCCATGACTTTACCACTTCTCCATCCTACTTCTCCATCCTACTTCTCCATCCTACTTCTCCATCCCACATTTACCCTCACTTCCCCTACTACTCTACTCCTTATTTACCCTCACTTCCTCTTCCATAACTTTTCCTACTCTTCATCCCACATTTACCCTCACTTCTCCTACTACTCTACCCCTCATATACCCTCACTTCCTCTTCCATAACTTTTCCTACTTCCCCATCCCACATTTACCCTCACTTCCCTTACTTCTCCACCCCTCATTTCTCCTCACTTCCTTTTCCATAACTTTTCCTACTTCTCCATCCCACATTTACCCTCACTTCCCCTGCTTATCCAACCCTCATTTGTCCTTACTTCCTTTCACATAACTTTTCCTACTTCTCTCTCCCACATTTACCCTCACTTCTGCTACTTCTCCACCCCTCGTTTACCCCTGCTTCCCTTCCTATAACTTTTCCTACTTACCACCCCTCATTTACCCATACTTCCTTCTTCATAACTTTTCCTACTTCTTTATTATACGTCTCCATCCCACATATACCCTCAATTCCCCTAATACTCTACCCCTCGTTTACCGTCACTTCCTATTCCATAACTTTTCCCACTTCTATATCCCACATTCACCCTCACTTCCCCTACTTCTTTACCCCTCATTTACCCTTACTTCCTTTCCCATAATTTTTCCTACTTCTCCATCGCACATTTGCGCTCACTTTCTTCTACTTCTCCACCTCTCATTTATCCTTACTTACTTTCCCATAAATTTTCCTACTTCTCCACCCCTTATTTACCCTTACTTCCTTCCTCATAACTTTTCCTACTTCTCCATTATAAATTTACCCTCACTTCCCCTACTTTTCCAACTCTAGTTCACCTGTACTTCCTTTCCCATAACTTTTCCTACTTCTCCACCCCTCATTCACCCTCACTTTCCCTACTTCTCCACCTCTCATTTACCCTTACTTCCTTCTCCATAACTTTTCCTACTTCTCCACCCCCCATTTAGCCTAACTTCCTTTTCCATAACTTTTCCCACTTCTCCATCCTACTTCTCCATCCCACATTTACCCTCACTTCCCCTGCTAATCTACCCCTCATTTACCCTCACTTCCTTTTCCACAACTTTTTCTACTTCTACATCCCACATGTATCCTCACTTCCCTTACTTCTCCGCCCCTCATTTACCCTTACTTCTCCACCCCTCATTTACCCTTACTTCCTTTCGCATAACTTTTCCTACTTCTCCATCCAACATTTACCCTTACTTCCTCTGCTTCTCCACCCCTCATTTCTTCTCACTTCCTTTTCCATAACTTTTTCTACTTCTCCATCCCACATTTACCCTAACTTCCGCTACTTCTCCACCCCTCTTTTACCCTTGCTTCCCTTCCTATATCTTTTCCTACATCTCCACCCCTCATTTACTCTTACTTCCTTTTCCATAACTTTTCCCACTTCTCCATCCTACTTCTCCATCCCACATTTACCCTCAATTCCCCTACTACTCTACCCCTCGTTTAGCCTCACTTCCTATTCCATAACTTTTCCTACTTCTATATCCCACATTCACCCTCACATTCCCTACTTCTTTACCCCTCATTTACCCTTACTTCCTTTCCCATGATTTTTCCTACTTCTCCATCCCACATTTACGCTCACTTTCCTTACTTCTCCACCTCTCATTTACTTACTTTCCCATAAATTTTCCTACTTCTCCACCCCTCATTTACCCTTAATTCCTTCCTCATAACTTTTCCTACTTCTACATCATAAATTTACCCTCACTTCCCCTACTTTTCCAACGCTAGTTCACCTGTACTTCCTTTCCCATAACTTTTCCTACTTCTCCACCCCTCATTCACCCTCACTTTCCCTACTTCTCCACCTCTCATTTACCCTTACTTCCTTCTCCATAACTTTTCCTACTTCTCCACCCCCCATTTACCCTAACTTCCTTTTCCATAACTTTTACCACTTGTCCTTCCTACTTCTCCATCCCACATTTACCCTCACTTCCCCTGCTAATCTACCCCTCATTTACCCTCACTTCCTTTTCCATAACTTTTCCTACTTCTCCATTATACGTCTCCATCCCACATTTACCCTCAATTCCCCTACTACTCTACCCCTCGTTTACCTTCACTTCCTATTCCATTACTTTTCCTACTTCTCCATCCCACATTCACCCTCACTCCCCCTACTTCTTTACCCCTAATTTACCCTAACTTCCTTTCCCATAATTTTTCCTACTTCTCCATCCCACATTTACGCTCACTTTCCCTACTTCTCCACCTCTCATTTACCCTCACTTTTTTTTCCATAAATTTTCCTACTTCTCTACCCCTTATTTACCCTTACTTCCTTCCCCATAACTTTTCCCGCTTCTTCATCCTACTTCGCCATCTCACATTTACACTCACTTCCTCTACTTCTTCACCTCTCGTTTACCCTTAATTCCTTTCCCATAACTTTTCCTACTTCTCGAACCCTCATTTACCCTCATTTTTCCTACGTCTCCACCCCTCATTTACCCTTACTTCCTCTCCCATTACTTTTTCTACTTCTCCATCTCACTTTTACCCTCACTTTCCCTACTTCTCCACCTCTCATTTACACTTACTTCCTTTCCCATAACTTTTTCCATTTCTGCACCCCTCATTCACCCTAACTTCCTTTTAAATAACTTTTCCTACTTCTCCATCCTACTTCTCCATCCCACATTTACCCTCACTTCCCCTGCTACTATACCCCTCATTTACCCTTACTTCCTTGCCCATAACTTTTCCCACTTCTTTATCCCACATTTACCCTCACTTCCCCTACTTCTGCACCCCTAATTTACCCTCATTCCCATAACTTTTCCTACTTCTCCATCCCACATTCACCTTCACTGCCTCTATTCCACCTCTTCTTATTTACCACCACTTCTCATTTTCGTTCACTCTATCTAGTTCCCCTCACTTTTCTCTTCTGTTTCCTCTCTTATCATTTGCCCTACTCCCCACCCTTTATTTTCACATACTCCTACTTCCACTCCCTAATTTGCTATTACTTCCGCTACTTGTCCACCCCTCATGGACCATAACTTTTCCTACTTCTCTATCCCACATTTACTCTCACTTCCTCTACTTCCCCTCTCTTTATTTACCACCGCTTCTGCTACTTCCTCTCTCATCATTTCCCATCACTTCCTCTACTTCCAGTTCCCTTATTACCACTTAATCCCAGTCCTTCTTCTCCTCTTATTTCTCCTTACTTCTCGTACTACTCTGCCCTAATTCTCCTATACTTACCCTACCCCCTCATTTTTCTTCACTTTCTCTAGTTCCCTTCCCTTTTCTCTTCTATTTCCTCTCTTATCATTTCCCCTACTACCCCTTCCTTTACTGCCACTTATTCCTACCTCCCTCCCTAATTTCCCATCACTACCCCTACTTCCCCTCCATTTATTTTCCAAATTAGTTGAATTATCAATAAACAAAATAATTTTCAACCAAATAGTTGAATTTTCGAGCTGCAAATATGAATTTTCAACTAGATGGTCGAATGTTCAAACAAAAAAGATTCAACTTTAAGAAAAAACAGTTGCATTTTTAACAAAAAAAAAAACAACGAATTTTTTAACAAAATATTTGAATCCTTAACTAAAAAGATTAATTTTCAATGAAATAGATGAATTTTTAACACGAAATTACGAATTTTCAACAAAAAAGTTAATTTTCAACAAAGAAGTTAATTTTCAGCAAAAAAGGTCATTTTCATCAACTAAATGAATTTTCAACAAAACAGTTGAATTTTCGACCCAAAATAAATGACTTTTGAACCCAAATGAAAGAAATTTTCCATTGAAACCAGTTGAATTTTCGACTAAAAAATACGAATTTCAACAAAATAATTAAATTTTAAAACCAAAAATGTTGGATTTTTCTTTTGGATTCTATTAATTCAGTTCGCATTTGAGTGAAAAATTAGGAATAACGGAAAGGGTGTAAATTAGGGGATAATGAAAATCCTCAAATTAATCGAATCTTTTGAGTTAAGGGGGCAATAATGTGCAAAAATGATAGCGTTTTTTATATGTACAGTTTTTACTACAAAACAATAATAAATATTTTTTTTTTCAAATTTGCTCGATTTAGAATTTTTTGAAAATGTGAAAAAACATGTTTTTTTTTTATTGAATTATATGCACACATTTTGAAAAAAGTTGAATATGCCAAACCCGAAATTTCTTGGGCTTGAACCTAAAACATGTTATCATTTTGTTTTTCGAAATTTTTTTTTTCAAACACCGCTCACATTTTTAAATAATATATTTCTATGGTTCAGACTAAAGAAATTTCATTTTGAAAATATTAAACTTTTTCTAATGCTTTTTGCACATTTTCAAAACATTCTAAATTAGGTCATAAATTTGTTTTCAGTTTATAACTTTTTATTATTGTTTTTTTTTTTTTACTTTTGGCGGATGTGAACCCATAAATTTTTTTCTCTTAGCTCAAGCGATTTTCAAGTGGATTGCCTAAGATTACAAGTGGATTACCTGGGATTATCATGGATTTACTGAGATTACAAGAGAATTTCTCCAACTTAAATGTGGATTACCTGCGATTAAATGTGGATTACTCAGGATTACATGTGGATTACCGAGGATTGCAAGTGGATTACCAAGGAAATACTGGATGTGTGAGATTATTCCAGATTACAAGTGGATGATGAATGAAGTGCAAAGGATTAAAAGTTTATTACTCAAATTTAAAAATGGATTGCCAATGATTACGAGTGGATTAACCAGGATTACACTGGATTAATTGGATTGCCCCGGGTTTTATGTAGATTACCCCAAATTAAAATTGCATTACTCTGCGTTACAAATGGATTGCTCAGGATTAAAATTGGATAACTGTGGATTATATAGGATGATAAGTGGATTACTCCAAATTTCATAAAGAATTGTCCAAATCACAAGTGGATTATTCGAAATTACAAATATGATTGTACTAAATGTGTTCGAATACTCCAGATAACAATGGGATTACTCAGGATTACAACTTTATCACTTCGGATTACAAATGGATTGCCAAGGATTAGAAGGGGATTAATTATGATTACACTGGACTATTTGGATGACTCCAAGTTTTAAATAGATTAGGCAAGATTATAAGTGTATTTCTCAGGATTACAAGCGGATTAGCTGGGATTTCTGGTAGGTTACCTGGAATTACAAGTGGATTACATTTGATTGCATGTAGATTATTTGGAGTTGCTTGTGCATTATGTGAAATTTCGAATGGATCGGGTAGGATTAAAAGTGAATTACAAGTAGATTACTTGGATAACTGTCGATCATGAAGGATTACAATTGGATTATCCAGGAGTTTACTGTACATGTGGGATTGCTACAGATTAGAAGTGAAATTCAAATGGATTGATAAGAATTGCAAGTGGATTAACTAGAATTAAGCTGAATTACTTGGACTACTCTGGACTATAAGTGGATAAGTTTGGATTACAAGTTGATTTCTCAGAATTAGAAGAGAATTACCTGGAATTACAAGTAGGTTACCTGAAATAACTGGTGGATTATTTGGGATTTTTAATGGATTATCTGATATTACAGGTGAATTGGAAGTGGATTAGTTAGGTAACGGCAGATTACCATGGATTACAACTGGATTACATAAAATTATAATTGGATTGTCTAGGATTATATTGGACATGTGTGACCACTTTAGATTACAAGTGGAATACAAATGGACAGCTAAGGACTGCAAGTGGATCAAATGGGATTACACTGGATTGCTTGGATGACTCTGGACTGTAAGTGGATAACGCTGGATTACAAGTGGATTGCTCAGAATTACAAGAGGATTATATGCATTACAGGTAGGTTACCTTGAATTGTTGGTGGATTATCTGGGATTTTAAATGGATTATCTGGTATTTTAAATGGATTTTCTGGGATTTTAAATGGATTACAAGTGGAATAGTTAGATAACGGCGGATTACACTGGATTAAGACTGAATTACATAGGATTATACGGGAGTGCTTGAAATTAAAAGTGAATTACTTCGAATTTTTAAAACAATTAATCAGTTTACGAGTGGATTACCTAGAATTACAATTGGATTATCTAGAATTACAATTGGATTATCCAGGATTACACTGGATATGTCGGATCACTCTAAATTACAAGTGGAGTATAAATGAACAGCTAAGGATTACAAGTGGATTAACCAGGATTACTCTGGATTAGTTGGATTGCTCTGGGACGTAAGTTAATAATTTTGGATTGCAAGTGGATTGCTCAGAATTACAAAAGGATTATCTGGATTACAGGTAGGTTACCTTGAATTGCTGGTGGATTATCTGGGATTTTAAATGGATTATCTGGGACTTTGAATGGATTATCTGGGATTTTAAATGGATTACAAGTGGATTAGTTAGATAACGGAAGATAACGATGAATTACAATGGATTACATAAGATTATACTAGAGTACTTGGAATTAGAAGTGTATTACTTTAATTTTCTAAAATAATTAACCAGTTTACGAGTGGATTACATAGAATTACAATTGGATTACATAGAATTACAATCGGATTATCTAGAATTACAATTGGATTATCCAGGATTGCACTAGATATGTGGGATCATTCCAAATTACAAGTGGAGTACAAATGAACAGCCAAGGACTACAAGTGTATTAACCTGGATTACTATGGATTACTTGGATTACTCTGGGATTTAAGTTTATAATTTTGGATTACAATTGGATTTCTCTGAATTACAAGAGGATTATCTGGATAACAGGTAGGTTACTTTGAATCGTTGGTGGATTATCTGGGACTTTAAAGGATTATCTGGGATTTTGAAGGGATTATCTGGGATTTTAAATGGAATATCTGAGATTTTAAATGGATTATCTGGGATTTTGAATGGATTATTTGGGATTTCAAATGGATTATCTGGGATTTTAAATGGATTAACTGGGATTTTAAATGGATTATCTGGGATTTTCAATGGATTCTCTGGGATTACAGGTGAATCACAAGTGGATTAGTCATATAACGGTAGATTACGATGGATTACAATGGATTACATAGGATTATACTGGAGTACTTGGAATTAAAAGTGAATTACTTGAAATTTCTAAAATAATTAACCAGTTTACGAGTGGATTACATAGAATTACAATTGGATTATCTAGAATTACAATTGGATTATCCAGGATTACACTGGATATGTGGGATCACTCCAAATTACAAGTGGAGTAGAAATGAACAGCTAATGACTACAAGTGGATTAACGAGGATTACTCTGGATGACTTGGATTACTCTGGGAGGTAAGTTGATAATTTTGGATTAGAAGTAAATTTCTCTGAATTACAAGAGGATTATCTGGATTACAGGTTTGAATTGTTGGTGGATTATCTGGTATTTTAGATGGATTATCTGGGATTTTAAATGGATTATCTGGGAATACAGGTGAATTACAATTGGATTAGTAACTCGACGGCGAATTACCAAAAACCAACAACCGGATTACCAAGGATTGTAGTGGATTACGTAGATTACATATCCTATTGGTGTTTTTAATTCCCACAAGGTAGTAAATCTTTGAATTTCTTTACATGACACATTTTTCGGTCCCCTGCTGTCTTATCCATATGCGACCGACTGAACAAGATAGAAAAGAGCAACTCGAGTATGGGGCAAAGTTATTATTTTTATTTTCTTATTATTTTTTTTTTTTTTGTGGTTCATTCACTTAATACCTAAATCTGCAACTGGCAACTGAAATCCGGTTCGCCAGTGGCCACAAGATTTGATCTATGTCGCGATTTTCACCCCGGAAAAATATCCAGTCCTTACTGCAATATTAATGCGATTATTATGCAACTTGGCTCATAATGGGCATCCACATCCCTCAAATCTGGTCCCCATAAGTCACTCTGCGGGTGAAGCTCGAGCCAAGAGTCCTCAAGATATCTATGCTTTTATATACACGATATACATATGTATGCTTTTGCAGAAAATTCGTAAATATTTATTCATTTTTTTCTATCCTCAGACGAAACGTTTTTTAACTTTTTTTATTCGAGGGAAAAATCATTTTTAATACAAAATAATAATTTTGAATTACTTTTTATTTTTTTGGTGTATTTTTTCATTTCTTTTATGGTCGTGTGAATATAATCTTTATAAGATTCTTGAGAAAATTGTAAATTTTTTGAAAATTTCACATTATTCAAATCAAAATTTTAAATAAAAAGTTAATTTTTTAACATTTAGGTGCATTTTTAAACGAAAGAGACCCATTCTAGAGGACAAAGGTAATAGTCGATAGTTCAATCAAAAAAGATTTTTATTTTTAATCAAGAACATTTGAATTCATAAAAAAAAATACCAATCTTCAACAAAATAGTTCAATCCTGATAAAAAAGATTAATTTTCAACCAGTTATATTTTTAACCATAAATATTAAATATTTCCGGAAGAGACTAATTTTCTACAAAATAGTATAATTTTTTAGTCGGATAATATAATTTTTCAACAAAAAAGCTAATTTTTAATAAAGTAGTTTAATTTTTAACCAAATACTTGAAGAATAAATCAAGAAATGTATAAATTTTCAAAATTAAATTATTTTAAGTAATTTTATGGTAAAAACGTTAATTTATACATTAAAATTTGTTTTGATATCTGTTTAAATATTCTCTTAAAAATTTGTTTACAAAAATCATTTTTTAACTTTTCAGGAATCTAATCATCCAAATCTAGATTCTTTATTGAAAATTTTGAAAATTTTACTAAATATTCTTCAAAAATTAATTTGAAAAAAAATAATTGTTAGTTTTTCTAGGAATTTTGATATAAATTTTTGATTTATTTAAAACCTTTCAAATTGCTTTAAAAGATTATAAATTTTGTGTTCGATGTCTTTAAAAATATGCATTGTTTTAAATGTTTTGAAAAATCTTTTCACGCTTTTAATTATTTTGGAATCTTTTCAAAACTTCTAAATATATTTTAAACTTACTCGAATATTTTCCCAATTGATAATTTTTCAGTTGTAATTTATTATTTGAAAAAAAAATTGTTTTTAATTTTTTTAAATATTCTCTCAAAATTCATTTTTCAAAATAAAAAATCCTTTTAATTTTTCCCAGAAAACTTAATTTTTTTTCTTTCCATAAAAATGTTAAAGATCCTTAAAAAGCTTCAAAATTTGATTTCAAAATCTTCAAAAATCTAAATTTATTTTTTTATTTTTCGAAATCTTGTTCAGTTTTAAATTAAGTTTGGATCTTCTCAAAACTTGTACTTATCTCTTACACTAACTCAAATTTTTTTCAAATTGATCATTTTTGAATTGTTATTCATGCATCAAAATTCAATAATTTCACTTACATATTAAAAATTTGTTAAACAGAACAATAAAAATTGTAACGTTCAAAGTTTTAATTTAACATTCTAAAATATTTGCTTTTTATTTTCTATTTCTTTCTTTTTTTTATATATAGTTTTGTTTATACATTTTTTATATCAACGTGCTGGGCACCTTTGTTTTATTGATTATTATTATTAAATATATTATTTAAATAACGTTAAATTTTTCTTTCTATTTCAAATAATTTATTTTGAAATTGTTTAGTTTTTAATATATGACTTATAATTGCTCATTTTAAATAAAAAGTAAAATATTGCTAAATATTTAAAAAAATTTATTGCCTAATTAAAAAGTTTGAAATTAAATTAGTTAAAAATGGAATATTTTAGATTAAAACAATATTTGAATAGGATTTAGAATTTAATAAGAGCGTTTAACTTTTTTAATAATTTTTGAAATTATGAATAGTTTATAAAGTTTCCATCGAACCTTTAAATTTGTTTAACTACTGAGGCTCTCAAATTAAAAATTTTTTATTTTCAACGTTAACAACAAAACGTGAACACTCAGGGCCGCCTGATCCGTTTCCAGTTGGAATGCATAATATTGCGCAATATACTCCACTGAGTATATTGCGCTGAGAAACTGCGCAAAATAGCAAAAGTTCTTAATAAAAGTGTAATATTTTTAAAAAATTGTACTTTTCAGTAGAAACTTATATATTACATATCCTAGAAAAATTAAGTATATTTTTTGTTCAAACTTGTACAGTTCTACAATAAACTACCAGTATATAAAACACAATTTTAAGTACATTTTTCCAATATTTCAACTTTTGTGAAATCTTGTATGTTTTTGTAAGGATTTGTAATTTTCTACAATAATTCACGTAAAATAAAAATCTTTTTATGAAGTCAAATACCCTAATTAAAAAAAATATTAACAAAAAGTTGAAAAAATTTTTTGAGTTGTAGAAACTTGTACTTTATTTTTAATTTTTTTTTTACTTTTTTACAAAAAAATACTAGAAAAAATTAGCTATTTGTATTTAACTGTACTTTTTTCGTTAAATCTGGTAAATTTTGTTTTACAAAAAAGTACATGTTTTAACAAAAAATTACAGTTGTTGTAATAATTGAAAATTCATCTTTTCTGGTATGAAAGTCATCTTTATAGATTAAAAATTGATCTTTCTAGGCTCAGAATGATCTTTTATGATAAAAGATAGGGATTCAAAGGTGGGAGATAGGAGGTCAAAGATAAAAGGTCACAGGTCAGATATTATATGTCAAAGGTCAGGCGTCGAAGGTCAAATATGAAAAATCATAAGAATTAAATGTCAGGGTTGAAGGCTGAAAGGTCATAGGTCAGAAGTCACAGGTCAGAAGTCACAGGTCAGAAATCAATAGTTAAGGAAGAGAGGTCAGAAGAGTCGTCTGAAGTCGAAGGTCACGAATCAAACGAGAATGGTCTTTATAGATTAAAAATTGATCTTTCTAGGTTCAGAATGAACTTTTATGATAGAAGATAAGGATTCAAAGGTGGAAGACAGAAGGTCAAAGATAAAAAGTCATAGGTCAGATACCATATGTCAAAGGTCAGGTGTCGAAGGTCAAATATGAAAAATCATAAGAATTATATGTCAGGGTTGAAGGATGAAAGGTCATAGGTCAGGACTCACAGGCCAGAAATCAATAGTTAAGGAAGAGAGGTCAGAAGGGACGTCTGAAGTTAAAGGTCGCGGATCCAACGAAAATGGCCATAGGTCAGAAATCGTATGTCTGATCATGGGTCAAAGGACAAGTGCAAAGGATCTTAGGTCAGGAGTCACAGGTGAAAACAGAAATGCCAATATGAAAGGTCATAGGACTGAGGTAATTAGTCAAGAATGAGAGGTCAGAAGTAAAAGGTCGGGGATCAAAGGTAAAATCTTATCGGTTAGATATCTTATGTCGAAGTTCATGGGCCATGGGTCAAGTATGAAGAGCCACAGGCTAAGAGTCACAGGTGAAGAGTCACAGGTCAAGAGTCACAGGTCAAGAGTCACAGGTCAATAGTCACAGGTCAAGAGTCACATGTAAAGAGTCACAGGTAAAGAGTCACAGGTAAAGCGTCACAGGTCAAGAGTCACAGGTCAAGAGTCACAGGTAAAGAGTCACATGTAAAGAGTCACAGGTAAAGAGTCACAGGTCAAGAGTCACAGGTCAAGAGTCACAGGTCAAGAGTCACAGGTCAAGAGTCACAGGAGAAGGATAAAATGTGAGAGTCAAAAGTGATGTCAAAATTCAAGGATGAGAATTCAGAAGTCAAAGGTCAGGGGTCAAAGGTGAGAGGTGATAGGTCCAATCTTTGTCAGGAGATTAAAGCGGCTGGTTGGAAATAATTTTTTTCTGTACCTACTAACCCAATTTCGTCCCCTAAAATAACACTTTAATAGATTCAACTCACCGATGGACGATCCCCCTACAGTGCATGTGTTCCAAGGCTGCAACCAGTTGCCTCGCATAAAACTTGGCAGTATTTTCATCCAAACGACCCGAGGGTTGTTTTTTGATATGGGTACAGAGATCACCACCAGTAGCGAGTTCGGTCACGAGATAGTACACGGATCCACACTAAACATACAAAAAAATCAAATATTACTATTTTTAAATAAACGTCATAAATTATTAGTATTTTATCGAAATTATAATTTCAACGAATTTCAACAAATAAAGTGAGAAAGTTGGCCATTTCAGCTTTGTCAATTTTTATCCTTATATTAAAAAGCGCATGGCGCCATTTTCGATTATTTCTCGAATCATCTCGAAAATACTCGAAACAATTTACCCAGCACTTTGGTATAAAAAATGTAATGTGTAAATTTTTGAAGATTTATAAAAAAAGAAGCTTTCTAAGAATTTGAAAATGTTTTAAGAGAATGAGAAAAATTTCTTAAAATATCTGGGAAAATTTTAACTGATTTTTTATCTAAAAAAAAATAAAAAAATTTAAGAGAAAATTGAGAAAGATTTGAAAACATTTTTAATTATATCTTAAAATTTTGAAAAATAATATGGACGATTTTAAAGAGAAGTGTACAATTTAGAAATTTTAAGAAAATACAAAAATTATTTGAATTTGAGAAAATTTCAAGGAAGTTAGGAAAAAACGTACATTTTTGAATATTTGGAAATGCAAATTTTGAGGCTTCTAAGAGATTTTGAAAGGCTTCACGATAGTAAAATTTTGTTTTGAAAATTCCAGAGAAAATTTCAACTGAATGATTATTTAGAAAAATAAATTTCAGGAGAAAATTGATATCGGTTTCACAACATTTTAAATTATTTCCTAAAATTTCGAAAAAGAATATGGACAATTTTAAAGCCAATTTTTTCAATCAGAAAGATTAGAAGGTTTTATAAACAAATTTGATCAAGCTTAAGAGATGTTTAGAAGTTTTGAAAAGATTCAAACTTAATTTAAAACTTGAAAACATTTTAAACAAGTTAAAAGAAAACGTGCATTTTCGAATATTTAGAAATAAGAATTTTGAAGCCTCTTGCAGATTTTGAAAGTTTTCACGATGATAAAAAAAATTTTAGAATTCCTTGGAAAATTTAATCTGATTTTTTATTTTGAAAAATAAATTTTAAGAGAAAATTGACAAAGATTTTCAAACATTTGAAATTATTTTCTAAAATTTGGACAAATAATGTGGACGATTTTGAAGCAAAAAAATTCAATTAGCAACATTATGAATTTTTATTTAAAAAATCGAATAAGTTTAAGAGATATTTAGAGGTTTTAAAAAATTTTTAAAGATTTTTAGAAAGTTAAAAAAATGTACATTTTTGAATATTTAGAAATAAAAATTTTGAAGCTTCTTGTAAGAATTTAAAAATATTTCAAGAGAATAAAGAAACTTTCTGAAAATTCCTGTCAAAATTTGAACTGACTATTTATTTAAAAACATATTTTTCAAGAGAAAATTGACGAAGATTTCAAAAAATTTTAAATTATTTCTTAACATTTCGAAAAAGAATATGGACGATTTTAAAGCAAAAATGTTCAGTTTATCAAGGCTAGAAAGTTTTATAAAAAATTTCATCAACTTTGACATACATTAATAAGTTTTTTTAAGAAGTTAGAAAAAACGTAAATTTTTGAATATTTGAAAATGAGAACTTTGAAACTTCCTAAAGATTTTGAAAGGTTTCACGATAATGAAAAATTCTTAAAATTCCTGGCAAAATTCAAACTGACTTTTTGTTGTAAAAAATAAATTTTAAAAGAAAATTTACAAAGATTTCAAAATATTTTAAAGTATTTATTAAAATCTGTAAAAAGAATATAGACCATTTTAAAGCCAAATTTTTCGATTAGCAAGATTACAAAGGATTATAAAAAAATTCGTGGTGAGTTAAAAACATATTTAGAATTTTCAAAAAAATTCTCAATTAATTTGAAACTTAAAAAGATTTTTAAGGAGACAGAAAATGTACATTTTTGAATATTTTAAAATAAAAATTTTAAAACTTTTACACATTTTGAAAAGTTTCACGATAATAATAAAAAATGTCTTGAAATTCATGGGATAATTTGAACTGATTATTTATTTTGAACAATTAATTTTCATAGAATATTTAAAAAGAGTTTAAAACATTCTAAAAGATTTCCAAAATCATTAAAACAGAATCTGCAAGATTTGAAGGCAATTTGTTCATTTTTCAGAATTTTAAAAATATTTTGCAAAACTTTATATAATTTTAAAAGGTATTTTGAAAGTTTAAAAGTTTTGGTAATTGTTAAAAAAATAATTTAAAATTTGAAAAGATTTCCAAGAAATTCAAACAAAATATAAATTGTGGAAGATTTCGAACAAAATTTCGAAGTTTTTTAAGAAGTTTAAAAGGTTTCAAGAAAATAAGAAAAACTTTCCTAAAATTCCTCGGGAATTTAGCTTTGAAAAGATTTCCGGAACTTTAAAAAAACTGTACATTTTTGAAAATTAAAAAAAAATACGAAATTTTGTAAAAAGTTTGAGAGGTTTCAAGAAAATAAAATAATTTCTTGAGATTCTTGGGAAAATTTTTAATTACTTCTTATTTTGAAAAATTAATTTTTAAAGAAAATTTGAAAAAGTTTCAAAATATTTCAAAATATTTCTAAAAATTTCGAAAATATTTAGAAAATCTAAAGGCAATTTTTTTAATTTCGAAAGATTTTTCAACATTTTAGGAATATTTCGAGTCAGTTTAAGATATATTTATCTTCCAAACTTCTAAAAGTACTAAATATCTTTGAAACTGGGAACATTTTTAATTACTTTTTATTTTGAAAAATTAATTTTTGAGGAAAATTTGAAAAATTTTCAAAATATTTAAAAATATTATGATAATTTCCAAATATTTCTACCAATTTGGAAAATATCTGGAAGATTTAAGGGAAAATTTTTTTAATTCCGAAAGATTTTTTAACAAATTAATTTTTTCTTGTTGAGGATTCCACTATTTTTTTGAAAATTTATTTTTCCTGGTTCAAAATGCAACTGACTGAAAATTAATATTTTTTGGTTGAGGATTCAAATACTTTATTAAAAATTCATTTTTTTAACATTCATCATTTTAGTCAAAAATTCATCTCTTTGGTTGACAATGTCACTATTTCGTTGAAAATTATTCTTTTTTGTTAAAAAGTGGCCAGAATTATTG
>JAABKJ010007310.1:0-21080 GCA_011634705.1 Andricus grossulariae | reverse complement strand
CCTTGAGAAGGATGTATTTTTTATACCTGAAGCACTTGGATGTTGTTGTATAATGATGGATAATAAGAAAAATGGGTTGTGAGAACGGAATGTGTTGGGACGAAGGTCGATACTTCTGGAATCGATCAGGGGTAGAGGTACTGATAACAAAGTGTTTGCCACAATAAGTAAACGCAATTTCCAACTTAAATTTCCATAGAATTTTCGTGGAGTACTTTCCGGGGAATCTTTCCACGTGGGACAGTACTCAAAATCTATCTACCAGCCTGGGATCCAAATTCTGACTTAGTAGCGATTACTGATTTTCGAAATCCTTATATCGATTCACATATTACACTAGATGACACTATTTTAAGCTCAGAACAGTTAAAAAGTGATAAGGCTTCTGGTCCAGATGGTATTAGTTATGACTTTTCAAAAAATTTGCCTAGCAATCTGATCCTCTACTCAAACTCATTATTTAATAAAATAGTTGATGAAGAAACGGTCCCAATCTCGGGTTTACAAATATTTCTTAGAATGATACACAAGAAAGGGGATGTCACTGATCGTCCTAACTACCGCCTCATTGCCTTAGTTAATTGTGTCACAAAGATATTTATAAAGATTTTTTTTGAGAAGCTGACATCTTGGGCTGCAGACATGCATCTCTTCCCAAAGTAGCAGGAAGGTTTTAGAATTAGGATGCAATAATTCAAAATCGTCTGAGCTGGAACGGAGGCAAACTTTTTGTACTCTGTGCTGACTTTAAAGCAGCCTCCACCTCAGTTATTCATAATATATTATTAAACAAATTAATCTCAAAAGGTTGTGGGTCAAAATTCATTATATTGCTAATTTATTTCTACTCTAAAGCTGATATTGCGGTCAAGGGAAAGAAGCGAATCTCTGGATCGAAAGATGTAACGAAAGGAGTCATGCAGAGAGTGGCTTTGTGTCCAACAACGTTCACATTTCGAATCGCTGATTTACAAGAAGTTATGTATGCCAGAGGTATCAGACGTGTATCAATAGACCATTCACCCAATCTGCGCTTTTTGTCAGGGCGAAAGATGAGGCTATTCGTAAATCTAATTTCGCTGTATGATCTATGTTTACTCCGATTCAAAGATTAAAATTCAACTCATGGAATTCTATTATTCGACTTTACGATAGTCCTAATTGCATACAGTGTTATAAGAGAATCCTGCATGTTCCACAAAATACTGCTGGATATGATATCAGATTAGAAATAGGTGCATCCCAACTTGCACCTAGAGTTTTTGGGTCAATTCTCTATTGGATACGGAAAATTCTAAATATTTCTGAAGATCCATATCGGCAAAAATGTTATTTGATCTTCTGAGAAATGGATAGATTGAAAGATGGTTTATCAACCCTAGACAAATACAACTGGGCCCGCCCGGTTAGAAGTATATTAAAAAAGAGAGGGATAGAGGACGATCGAGATTTTCTTTCTCTTGCCTCTGTACAGAAAAAAATCGACATGAATAAGAGCCAGTGATCAAATATTATATTTAGTTGATTTATAGAGAGCCCATTCGTCATCTGTTCTAATACTCTATTTCCAATTAACCCTGCGAGAAGGACCTCAGAAATATCTAACTCTGTCAAGAACACCACTCGTTCTTATCAGAATTTTTGCGCAATTGAGAATAATAAATAAGTTTATGCCCAAACTCGTAACCAAGAATAAAACCTGCAGCTTGAATGTTTTTAAGTAGAGATCTTTGTGAGATAACGAATGGACAAATTCAGCATAAGACTTCTATTGAAATAAAATATGAGAATGGCGCTCTACGGTACATGGAAAAATTATGCACATATTTTATGTATATGGCATCTTTCTCAGAATACCTTTTTTTTATAGGTAACGGGGATGTCCTTTTTATAACTCAGTTTTTGTATAACTATATGATAAACTTATTTTTGTTAAGTAACCGGTTGAAATTTTAATTAAATTATTCATAGATTTGAAATTTATGTACATCTTATTGGCAACGTTTTTTGTGATAAATACCAGGATGATATTTCAAACAATAACATTTTGAGAAACTTATTTTTGTTGAGTATTAGGTCCTTGAATTAATTAAAGGTATTCTGAGGAAGATGTCATATGTTAAATATGTGCATAATTTCAGTTATGTACCATTGAGTAACTTTGCAAAATTGTATACATTAGAAATTTTATAATGAATTTTTCTAGTTTTTGAGTCATTCTTTTATTTTAGGACCTAATGCTTCACAAAAATAATTTTGTCAAAATGTTATTTTTTGAAATATCGTCCTGGTAGATACTAATCAAAAAGTAAGGTTACCGATAAAATGCAGAGAATTATGAAATTTATGAATCATTTGATTAAAATGTCAACTGGATACTCATAAAAAAAATTTGTCGTATGTTTGTACAAAAACTGGTTTATAACAAATGATACCCTCGCTAACTATACAAAGAAGGTATTCTGAAGAAGATGACTGATATAAAATATGTGTATAATTTTGCTATGTGCCATTGAGTACCATTGTATCTACTGAATGAAATGGGGAAATGTAACTGATACCGGATGTAGTGTAACTTGTTCCCTGGTGGTATAAAAATACAGAGGAACAATAAGCAAAAAGTAAAAGGTTGGTTAGAGTTGACTTTTTCCTTTTCCTCCCTCTTTTCTTATTTGAATTCAATTCAATTCAAAACCCAATTCAGAATACAATTCAATTCAAAATTCAGTTCAATGCAATTCAATTCAAAATTCAATTCAATTCTTATTTTCTACATGTTTTAACATTGAAAATTATATTTACGGGTATATTGTCGACCCGATTCATAACCAGCCTATAAAATACATCAGTAATAAGTTTTAAAAAAATGTGAGCATAATATTTTTCTCTTTAAACACATGGTTTTTTCAAGTTTTGAACTCAAATATGATATTTTTTGCTAAATGTTACACAATCGCCTTCTTTGATTGAACTTTTCTACTTTTGAAAGATTTTTCAAAATGTGAGGAATCATTCGAGCCAGTATAAAAGATTTTTGAAAATACATTTTTTCTAGAAATGTACTCTTTTTTGGTTGAAAATGCAGCTGTTTGATTGAAAATTATTCTATTTTAGTTGAAGATTAAAGTATTTTATTGAGAATTCGCCTTTTTTGATGAAATAAACAAAGTATGTCATCCCGAAATTCGGGATGAATAGTCCAATGTTTTTTATAAGCTTGGCTAAACGTCCCGAATTTTTAGAAAGTCCCTTTTCCAACTCCCTTAATTTTTCGGGACGACTAGACGATACCTTTAATAAAACTGTTTTTTATTTACAATTAAAATCGCTTTGAGTACAAATGGCAACGGCTACAGTTTTCGATATAAAATTTTATTTTTGGGTTGAAAATTTGGTTCAAACTTGATTTTTTGAGCCTGACGATCAATCATATTTTGTTGTTGTTGAAAATTCATATTTTTATATACAAAAGTTCCGTATTCATAGAAATGTTTTTATTTAATTCGAAAATTGCGTGAGACAAGAAAAATAATTATCGTGATTGTTTTCTAGTGTACTAGTGTTTTTCGTATTCCACGAAGTCAATTTTGATTTACTGACTCCTCCTTTTTGACCTGCTGCCCCACTCGCCCCGAAAAAATATCCATGTCGTATACGTACTGCCGCTAGTCACTATGTTACTCGACATCGTAAATTTAAGCCTGGAGAAAAACTCTCATTTGTTGAACAATAATGTTTCATTTAGACTTTCTGTTATATGTCCTTGTATACCTATAAGTTATAGAATGAATATCGGTATCTGAAAAATTTTATCAGCTTAAGCTCACAGTTGAAACAAAGGTTCCAGCAAAACAAATTTGTATTGGTACAACCTAATTGCTTCCAAGGCTTCAATCGTTGCACAGAATTATATGATAAATTTATGTGATATCGCTTATCGATTTTTTTTATTATGAACAAAATACATATTTGTTATAAACTATTATAATTTGTTGTAACGCATGCACGAAATGTTCGCTTTTCGTGGCCAGGGTGCTTAAAAGTACCAAGAGCGATATATGAACGTAAAGCAAGTAAATTTTATGGCCCATCATCTAGACAGTCTTTTCTGGCTCTAATCTGGTGCTGGTTAGCCTATGAGAACCAGAAACAATGAAAAAATGACACGAATTCACATTTCTTCATGCAAAAAATCATTCAAACTAATTTTCAATAACACTCAGTGGAAGGAATGATTTGTTCCCTCCGAAGAAATGTTCATTTTTTGTCATTAGTTTATACTACTTGTTATTGACGATAATCGTTGCATTTTCGCTACACTTTTTTCTTGTAATATAAATGATGAGCTACTATTATTACAGTTGGAATGAAAAAACCCATAGTGAAATACAAAACCTTCACAGTTGTGTATTTGTTTAATAAATTGTTGATGACAATTAAAAATTTAATTATGAGCTAAACACTTGATTAAAAAATAGTTTATACTTCAAACAAAACAGATTTTTCAGTCAAGAAAGAAAAAATATTTTAACTCAAACTGCTGACTTATTAAGCCAATAAAACTACTTTTTTACAAAACTTGTAATTCGAAAATATGAATTTTTAACACAAAAGTTTAATTTACAGTTAAAAAAGCTTCTTATGTCAAGAATGAAGAAAAAAATTCAACCAAATTGTAAAAAAATAGTAAAATATTTTCAATCCAAAGAGACAAATTTTCTACAAAACAACTGAATTTTCAACCCAAAATTATACATTTTTAACCAAATAATAACATTTTCAACGAGAAAAGATGACCTTCTAATAAAGTACATAATTCAGAATTGATTATCACATGGTTGGTTTTGAATGTTGTCAAACTACTAATGTTACCGAAGATTTCAAATAGAACGAATTATCTATAATCGATGGGGTATTGGACATTTTTCCAGTTGCTATAAACACAAATAAGTGCCTTTTTGACTATTTATTTACAAAGAAAATATTGTATCTTTCCGTTTTTGTTGGACCCGATTGATTTTTCTTTGCATTATTCATCTTAGAAGAAATGATGACATAATACAAAGCTTTAAGTTAAACTCTCGTTTAAAACGTAAAAAATCTGTCGAAATTATAAAACAAAAAATTAAAGTAGCTCAATTTTTAAAGAAGAGGGCTATACATGAAGTTAATTTGCTACAAAATTCACTTAATGACTGCAGAGAAAAAATAGCTTCTCCACATGCGTTCACCAGCATTTTATAATTTCTTGAGAAATAATGAAGTAATGCTGTTTCCTTCGATTCAGACAATTCGTCGGCAAGTATATTTGAAGTTAAATTTGACAGATGAAAAGAATTACTTAGTTTCAAGTATACTTTTAATCTTCGATAACGTTCGAAATCTTAATGTGTGTGAAAAAGGTATTATGTTCCTTACAGAAAAAAATGACAACGACAACAGATAGACATTATCGTAAAACCGTTTTTTCCGGATTTAGGGGATCTCGAAACGTGGAAATTTAAAGAAATCTGCGTTACTCAGTTTTCGCATAAAAATAAGACCTTATTATGATGATAATGTAAAAAGAAATTTTTATTAGTCAGGTAAAAAATTGTATTTTACACAAGAAATACTCTAAAATTCACTTTGATTGGGTGGTGGTAGCCTACTGGACATTCCGCGCTTTCTTCTGTCGTCATTTTTTTAACCTCTCCGCTGTCCATGTTTATTTTTGCCCTTTCTGGCCTCAGCAGAGTATGTTTAAATAGTGGTCGAAAAATGTGATGTTTGTCTGGTAATTTCTCCAATACGGCGTAGACGTCACCATTGGGCGTCGATAATACAATTTGTTCTTCTGTTGGCATAGGTAGAAGGACATTATTTATACTTCTCCAGTAAATTGGTTTGTCGGGAGAAAAAACGTAAGGTCGAAGTTCGAATATACGGTTCTGATTCTTCTTGGGGATTAGTCGAATAAGTCTAAGGTAATCAAATTCATATCCAAGTACGTGAGCAAAAGTTTGCCTCAGAGTGGGAAACCTGACCCTAGCATGATGAGAAGGCTCGGTAGGTGGTGGAGACCCAGCAGAAGAATGAGGTATGGCAGAAGGAGACCTGGACCTGGCACGGCTGGGGGACGTGACAGGTGGTCGCAGCCCGGCAGACGAACCCGGTATGGCAAGAGAAAGGGTTGTGTCTGGAGAATGTCTGGCACGAGAAGAAAAAGAAGATTCACAACGAGGAACATCAGGATTTGGGTCGCCATCGGACTGTAAACCTAATTCTGCAACAAGAAATAGAGGATTACATTTTTATTAAGTACACAATCGTACTTTGATATATTATGAATTGTACATGTGGTTGCAATCAAGGAACCGGGTTTTACAACCTTGAATTGTGCTTCTTTTTCTTTGGACAAGAAGTTGTAGCTGTTGTCATTTTCGAAAGACACTCGAAAACCTTGCTTTTGAGAAAATAAATTTTTTTCTCAACACATTATAAATTATTTCTTTATACTCAAACTGACTTAAAACCTGTGTGATTGAATTGTAAAATCTTTAAAACAGTGGCACACTTGAAAAGTTAATTTAAAAAAGAATTTACTCCATTTACATTCCCCTCTCCTCACTTCCCGTCCTTTGGAAAATAGTACTACGGATAGACGGGTTGGACGAACACCCGACCGAAACCATAAGGGATTCAGCCAGGGGCTACAAAACCCTAAAAAGGTACAACTTTCTATGGCATTAGTCTAAGAGAATATTATCCTATATATTATCAAATTGTTTCAACAATTATTTCTGTTCAATATAGTTGACTATTGCTTTGATATAACTGCAAAGTTTAAATCAAGCGGAAAAATTCGGAAAACACCATTTTTCTATTATGGGGCTTTTTGGAACCCTATAAAACAGACTTATAGGCTGATATTTAAAAGGCTTTTTCCTTCCACGAATCGTTAATCGTAATTCTCAAGTCACAAATCGACAATGAGCTGAAAGTCCTTTAGTGTACTGAAAATAAATTTTTTCACCGGTAACAACAGAGAACTTTTTTGTCGGTACCGGCAGTCTATCCACTCCGTTTATTTTCACCGGAAATACGTGTTAAATACGACGGGCTGGGATCTGTGAAAGCTCTGAATATCATTAAAAAGATAAACACGCGTTTATTTTTTTGTGGATTCAAACAAATTTGGTAGCAATATGCACGAAAAATCCGAAAAGAATTTGGTATGCATTGTTGGACCACCATAATGTGCTACTTTCTTACATCTTATTAATATTTGAAAACAATTTACTTGAATACAGGAACTTAATCCTGAGAACATCCAGAGACGTATTGATAAAAATATTTGCAGGCCTTGAATGCTTTAAAACAGGTAGAAACTACTATAAATTTACCCAAAGTAAAATTAATCAGTTTAAACTCGCAATTATTTTCATTAAAAGTGATTATTTCGTAGAAAACAAAGATTAGAAATGATTTAGATTTAGACTTTTTGGACTTCGAAATTTTGTTGAAACGCACTATGGGCTTATTATTAATTAATAATAAATGTGCGGTCTGAACTCTATCGAATATACGTATACGTGTACAGTTGGAAGGGTACCATATGTGTACGTGGACTTGTAAGCTGACAATCTAGTGGCATTAATTGAAACTTGCACAATTGAGAGTGTTCCATGTGTGCATGTGCACAGTGAAGACACTGCCCTCTGTGCACGTCGTAATTTATTGGCCACAGATGGGTCGATGATGACACGAAAGTGCACAGTTTTTGATTTGCGTAAAACTCAAAAAAATGTACTTAAAATTCTAGATATATTGTATTATTATATTCACCAATAGAATTGAAAATAACGGTCAAGGATAAGACGAGAATACAGACAATCCTCATCTTTTCTTATCAGAGGAACCACTGATCAATGTATTAATAATAAATTGAGTTAACTAGAGGTTATTCTAGTGCTTCACTAGCTTGTACAATCTGTACTATAGCCTTTATCTCTCAGACGGACTGCGTAGACCTCATCTCAATTTACATTTGATAAGATTTAGTTTCAACAAAAATATTTGGTTACACGTTTCTTCAAAAGTGATGTCACAATTTATGTGATCTTTCACGTTTTCAGCAAAGTAGGCTTTTACATCATTTTCTGTTTCGTCCTGCTGGACTCTCGAGAAATTCCCCATTAGATTTGGGAGAGTAAACTCCCGAGAGATTCTTGGTCAGTTCCCGGGAAAATTTTTACCTGAAATTCAAAATTTTTTTTAAAGGATTGAAGCGGCCAAAGACGTCTAACGAGAAGAATTAATAGGCGGTAGTAAAAGCATGTTCCTTAATAACAACCACATTCACGAAATGTGATAAATAAAATTACGATTGCATACTCAAAAAAATCTAATTGTCTATTTCTTGTTGCAGAATTAGGTTACCAGTCCAAGTGTTTTCCTAATGGCGACCCTAATCCTAATGTTCCTTGTTGTGGACCTTCTTTCTCTTCTCCTGCCAGACCTCATTCTTCTGCCAGGTCTTCGCCACCTGCCGACCCTTCTGTCCATGTTAGCTCTGTGTTTATGCTTCTCCCTCGTTTATGCCAAGAGTTTATGTCAAGAAATGTATGTGTGTACAACCAATACTATACTATCTAATTTTTTAATCGGAGCAATTACCTCTCAGCCCAATAAAAATTTAATTTTTAATAGCAATTATTTTTAAATCATAAATATTATTTTGAAAAGAAAAGTTATATTTTAACCAAATAGCTGAAATATTAACCCAAACCGATTGAAATTTTAACAAAATGTTGAGTAATCGTGTTATTTTGTCGTTTGGGGTAATGAGGATGCTACAATTTTTTCGAAATACCGGTCAAGTAATTTTCTGTAGAAATGAAAAAAAATCTGCCACTGCCCGCATTTAAAACAGGAATTCCACTATTTGCGAGTGGAGTGTTAGCCAATTCGGCCACCAGTGCCACAGCACATCGATTCTCTTTTCTCCTAAATAATCATGCCGTGGACATACGAGAAACGATGTGCTGTAGCCTCGGTGCTGTAATTGGTTAGCGCCCCACTCGTGAACAGTGGGCGTTCATGGTTCAAATTCGGGCCGAGGCGGAATCTTTTCTCATTTTTCCGGAAAATTATTTGACCAGTAATCGGACAAATTCAACATGATAAATTAATTAAAATGAAAAATCTTCAACAAAATAGATGAATTCTTAACCAAATAGTCAAATTTCAAACCAAAAAGATCAATTTTCAACCATAAGGAATGTTTTCTAACGAACGAGCGAATTTTTAAACAAATTAGTAACATTTTTAATGATAGGATTTTTCAGCTGAAATATAAAAAATCTCTCGAGCGAAAGCCCGATTTCTCGGGAACCTAACAACTCAATTATTAGCAATAATAACGCTTGGGAATTTTTGTCGATGTTTTCATTTAAAAGAGCAGCTCAAAAACTGTCGAAATGTGTAAAAACCTCAATTTTGATTTTTGAGAGTAAGCCCCCTTTCTTCGGCGCACGTCACATATGTAACTTTTTTGTTGCAAAATTTAATTTCGTAACATGTAACGTTTCGCGCTTTTTAATCATAGTTGTATAATTATTTCTTTTATGAGAGTGTCTAGATATTATTCTAATTGTGTGCGTGCCTTTTTGGAGTGGATGATTGAAAATTAGGAATCCCTTGGTGTATTTACGTTTTGAAATAAGTTTGAAATCATTTTGATGATCTGGAAAATCTCAGTCTTTTATTCATCGATTGTAAGCCAGAGAATCAGTGTTACGAATCATAATTACAATTTGTAAACTAAATTTATTGGCGAGCACTTGGATTTATTTTTAATTTTCATGTGTAGGGGGTGTGAGAAATTTAATTGATTACAATTTAATGGTGCTCCTGAAAACAATCAGCACGTCTTTATTATCTTTCGTTGGGAAGCGTATGCCTTGAATAGTCAACAATGTCATATTTTGCAAATGCATCGCTATCTGGCACGAATTTGAAATTTGAAATTTTCCCCCTCGAAAGCAAAAAGTTTTTATTTTGGACATTTTTTTCTTCGGATGTGTATTTCTTGAGATATTCCGATGTCTCAAGATAAAAAAAAGCATCCTGCTGTCCTGGGTGCGCGTATGTTAGATCTCGCGCTCCGCTCCGATGTAGAAAATTATCGGGGCAGGCTTCCGTCTAGTTAGGGCATTGTCTAAATCGAATTTTTTTGCACATTTCCATAAGTTCTTTTCTTGTTATTTATTTATACTATTTGTTATTAACGATAATCGTTACATTTTCGCTACACTTTTTCTTGTAATATAAATGATGAGCTACTGTCATAACAGTTGGAATGAAAAAGCACATACTGAAGTACAGAACTTTTACAGTTGTGTATTTATTTACTATATTAAATAATTCATGACAATTATTAATTTAATTATGATCTAAACATTTGACTATATATAAACAATTGATTAATAACACCTGAATTTATATGAGAAAGACAAATTTTCAATAAAATAGTTTATTCTTCAAGCAAAACAGATTTTTTGTTATTTTAATTATATTGATAATTTGGTTTTCTGGTAACATGCTTCTTTATTTATGCTAATGTATAAAGATTCTTTGGTGCAGTCAGATTAGCCGGTGGAACAAATGATCACCCCGCAACTCCTACTTTCAAACAAATTTATAAAATTCTCACATTCTTTAAAATTTTACAACCACACAAAAAGGGAAACTGTTTTCTATTTTTGATAGACTCATTGAATCTCTTAAATTGCTTTCTAGGCTCAAGAAGATATATAAACTCGATAGCAAAAATGTTCTACAGGATATTAATGATAAGCTAAAGTATGGAATCAATTCTTCAGATCCTGATTTTAGTGACTTTTGCCATATATCTGCCTCTGAAGAGAGAAAAGAAACCGATGCGTGTGTTGAAATCAAATGAATTGTAGACTGTATGAATGATTATGCATTTGGCACTATCTGCACATACATGTTTAATCACACGAAATGTAAAGTCTGCAAACAAGCGTTCACTTCACCTTCTTAGAATTATTTGAGACAAAATGATCAAGAAGAAACGCTTGATCATCTAAATCTAGTAATTTTAAAAATTATCAATATTATTGAATTCACTTTTACAAGACATTGTCAGTTCAACAATGTGTTTGACTTGATTCTCAATGATTTACAAATAAATGCAGTCTTTTCATCCCCATGTTTCACGCAAAAGAAAAATGTCAGAAGTCTAGAAGGATAATTTTGTGAAAAAGAAAATCGTGAAATTTTGTAAAACGTAGTTTTGCTTCATTGTTTATAATAAATGATTGTGTGACGTAATCTTTATATTTTACAATTGTACTCTACTTGAAAATTAAAAACCTTAAAAACTTACATTTCCAGTGTATGTGAGGTCTATTTTGTAATCCTAGATATTTTTTTAAATCTAGAAACAGTTGATCCTTGCCTAATTGAAGCTCAAAGTTTTAAATTATCCACGAACGTCAAAAATGTTACAAAAACTGCAAAAAAATACTAAATCTCCCATGATTCTAATCAGCTTCCATTCAAATATAGGGCGACTCGCCAGTGGCGCCAGTGTTTCCTTCTCTGCCGTCCGTCACCAAACTGACTCAGCGCATTTGTATGGCGAGTCACCCCCTTGTTGATACACAATGCGTTACGATCCTTAAAGATGGAACTCTTCACTTACTTTTTCTTTCGATCTTATAGGACTTAGTTTCTGAGATATCGAGGTTTTAGTATTGGCGCTCGAGCACTGAATTTACCACTGTAGAGCCTGGACCCCGGAATTTACGCCTACATATTGTAACTCTCTTTTTAGCTTTAGTAATTATTTGAAAATTTTATTTTTAGTAGTTTGGATAAACCATCCAAATTTATTTGCCAGAAGAATGCCAGGTAGTTTTTGCAAAGCTACCAAAAGTCAATTACCATTTTATTACTTTCAAACTTTCAAGTATCAATTTTATTTTAATTAAGAGTATAATTTGTTCTATAATGTGAGAAAAAATGAGTTACGTAAATGCCTGCAAGCTTGCTCGATAAAGTGGCGGGGTTAGGAACAACGCTGGTGTGGATGCAAGTCATGAATAAACTCCAGTTTTTTCAAGAGAATTATAATTTGCTTGAAAATAGTAAATAAATCATTACAACATCTCGGCGAGATTTATCACCGCAATTCAAATACGATTTCAAAAGAGAGTACGGTATACTAAGTACGAGTCCTAGGAACGTTAGTAAAATTGAATGGCCTACGGCCCCCTTTCATATCGGTTGGTCGACATAAAGTCCATTATTACATTTAGTGCAGCGATGAAATAGAATTTTACTTAGGCACGCTGCCAGTTATCCACCATTTTGAAATAAGTCGCGTGGAATGGCGTGGTGTGGAACGGCCACGATTAACGCGGCGTAAGAAATAACGCACTGACGCTGATCCGCGAACCCCAAAGCTAATAATTACAAGTGAGGGCGAGGCAATTACCGAGCCTCCCGCAGATGCCTACCATTTCGGCATTTTCAAATAAAACTCTAAGTACTTCACGAGCCGAGACAAGAAAATGAGAGACGGTGTAACTGACCTGGCAATCTCCTTCCTCTTCTCCAAGAACCTCTACCGGTCTACATTTTTGGATCTTTTTTGTTAAGTTTATCTCTTGATCTTTGTGCCAGAGCTTGTAATTATAGGATCACGTGGTTGGAACGTCAAGAAACGACTAAACGAACGTAGAGCGACTGCATCCATCTTCCCGGAAGGGAACTGAAACGCCGTGCGCATGGTTCTTGCGAGAGAGTGAGAGATCCTCAGGTCAGTACTATGGCGCGCCGCCAGACTTCGCCGCGATGCCCCTTTTCGCTTCAGGGTCTGCTTTCTTCCGTCCGCTAATCATGCCCGCCGATGATGTTGACAAACTGTCCAATTTGTCCTCCCCCGTAGAGTATGAGTCCTGGCTTCCCTGGCATTCTTAAATCAAAGAGACTCCCATCGAGACATATAGGCCAGAGAATGTTGTCGATTCCTCGTCCGTGGAGTTGCCTTTATCATTTCCTGTGGGTGAAATTGGTACTGTTATCGCCGTCTCCAAAATAAATGCGTGGGTGGAGTACCACACCATGTCAGCTTGCAGTGCATGAAAAATATACCAAAAGAAGCACAAATAAGTGCTTGAGATTGCAAAAGAATAAAACTGGAACTCCGTTGTCTGCCAAGTATCTGGGTTATCTTTTAATCTAACATAACCTCACGTTTGTAATGGGTGATGCTTTCCACATAATCAGATAATTTTATTATTCAAACTTGACAAAAGAGACTTAAATTCAATGAAACTGATAAACCACTTATTAATCAGTATAATAACAATAAGTCAATTAAATTAATTAGTTAATTATAGACTTGATCAATTCCCCAGCTGTACAAAACAGCCAAATAAGTTTTGATTCGTTGCTTTAAATTCTTTCCCTCTAGTAACTCTGGTGAAGTTTTCAATAACTATGATTATTTTGTGCGGGTAATCAAATACCCCGTCACAGTATGCACCGGCTACAGTGGCAAATCGAGTGCTCGGGAGTAAATACTCAGACCTCGATATCTCGGAAAGTATTGCCTATTGGATCGAAAGAAAAAACACGAGACTAATAGGTTTTTAAGTACTTTCACCCTGTGTAGTCGCAAATGAATCGGCGACGCACATCTCGCCACTTCTCCTTGTTAGTACAAATAAGAATCAGTGTAGTCAGTCCAAAAGTTGATATGTAAAGCCTAGAATAGTTTCGGCTACGAATATTATTTCACTATACAGCACAAGTTAATTATTGAATTCAGTAGACTTCTCAAGTCAAGCAAATCCTTTTTTCAAATTCTTTAGGAACCCATTGTATCACGATCCAATACTCCAAGCTCGACTCCAAGGAACAGAAATCACCCTTGCTCTACCAAGATGTCTCGGAAAACTGGCGTTCTACAAAAGGTCCATTCTCCGAAGTCTTTTTTATCATAATTAAAAAAATTGCGCATCCTATACAAAAAAAACACCATTTTGTTGCTTAACATTTTATTGAATCTCGTGTCGTTTTTCCATAAATTTAATTTCTTTATTTTCAATGATATTTTTACAATTTAAACTACAAATTCACATCTTAGCGTAAGGTAGTGCTATGCAAATTTGTAGATATATTTTAGGCGAAAAATTTTGTTGAATAAGATGTTATCGTAGCTTGTGTCCTTTCTCCAAAAAATTCAATAATTTTTTTATTTTTAGTATATTTTTATAACACAAGCTTATAACATATTTGTGGATCTTTTTTGGATGAACAACTTTTGTTTCTTAATTTTATTTCGCACCTTGTCTCCTTTCTTCAAAATTTTATTTTTTTTCATTTTTAATGTTTTTTTTACCTTCTTATTATGATGAGAATGTAAGAAGAAATTTTTATGAGAAAGGTGAAAAATTGTACTTTACACAAGAAATACTCTAAAATTCGTTTTGATTGAGTGGTGGTAGCCTACTGGACATTCCGCGATTTCATCTGTGGTCATTTCTTTAACCTCGCCGCTGTCCATGTTTATTTTCCCCCTTTTAGGCCTCCGCAGAGTATTTTTAAATAGTCCTCGAAAAACGTGATGTCTGCTTGGTAACCTTTCCAATACTGCATGGACGTCACCATTGGGCGTAGATAATACAATTTGTTCTTCGGTTGGCATAGGTATGAGGACAAAATTTTTACTTCTCAAATACATTGGTTTGTCGGGAGGAAAAACGTAAAGTCGAAGTTCAAATATACGGTTCGGATTCTTCTTGGGGATTAGTCGAATCTGTCTAAGGTCATGAAATTCATATCCAAGTACGCGAGAAAAAGTTTGCCTAAGAGTAGGAAACGTGACCCTAGCATCATGAGAAGGCTCGGCAGTTGGTGGAGACTCAGCAGAAGAATGAGATATGGCAGAAGAAGACCTGGAACTGGCACGAATGGGGGACGTGACAGGTGGTCGCAGCCCGGCAGACGAACCCGGTATGGCCAGAGAAAGAGTTGTGTCAGGAGAATGTCTGACAGGAGAAGAGGAAGAATATTCACGACGAGAAACATCAGGATTAGTGTTGTCATTGGACTGTAAACCTAATTCTGCAACAAGGAATAGAGGATTACATTTTTTTCAAGTACCTTATCGTACATTGATATATGATGAATTATAAATGGGGTTGCAATCAAGGAACCGGATTTTACAACCGCCTATTAGTTCTTCTCGCTGAACGACTAAAACTATAAGGGTTTGAGCCTGGTGCTACAAAACCCTAAAAAGGTACAACTTTCTATAGCAGTAGTTTATGAGAGTATTATTTCAAATAATAATAAATCATTTTAACCGGCAAAAAACTTCCCTGTTTCTGCAGGTACAATAATACATTTATATTACATATTTTATTACATTAAATTACATTATTAAATTATTATTACTATCATTATTATTGAACATAACATTAATTTCGTGACCAATCACAGGGGGAACTTCCCGCTTCCACGAATCGTTAATCGTAATTCTTTAGTCATAAATCAACGATAAACCAATAGAGAACTTTTTTTCGGGTACCGGCAGTCTATTCACTTAGTTTTTTCCAATCGGAAATACGTGTTAAACTTGACGGGCTGAGATTTGTGAAAGTTTGTATGCATTTTAGTACCACCCAAATGTGCTACTTTCTTACATCTTATTGATATTTAAAAACGATTTTCTCAATAAGAGTATTAATAAAAATATTAGCAGGCCTCAAAGGTTTTGAAACCGGTATAAACTACTATGAATTAACTAACAGTAAAATTAGTCAATTTAAGGTCTTAATTATTTTTAATAAAAGTGATTATTTTGTAGATGCCAAAGATTAGAGATGATTTAGATTTAGATCTTTCGTACTTTGACATTTTTTCGAAAAACACTGAGGGCACAGTGGAGACACTGCCATCTGTGCCCGTCAAAATTTAGCGATCACAGATGGGTCGATGAAGACACGAAAGTGCACAGTTTCTGATTTGCGTAAAGTTTAAAGGAATGTACTTAAAATTCTAGATATATTGTATTATTATATTCACCAATAGAATTGAGGATAATGGCCAAGGATAAGACCAGAGTACAGATAATTCTCATCTTTTCTTTTTAGGGGAACCACTGATTAATAATAAATAATGTATAATAATGTACAATAACTGTATTAATAATAAATTGTGCTAACAATCTAACTAAGGAATATTCTAGTGCTTCACTAGCTTCTACAATCTATATTATGGTCTTTATCTCTTAGATCGACTGCGTAGACCTCATATCAATTTACATTTGATAAGAGTTAGTTTCAACGAACAAAATTTGGTTACACATTTCCTTAAAGCTGATGTCACAATTTATGTAAGCTCTTACGTTTCAAGGAAAGTTGGCTTTTACATCATTTTCCCTTGCCTTCTGCTGGACTTCCGAAAAATTCTCGTTCGATTTGGCAGTAAACTCCGAGGAGATTTTTGGTCAATTCCCAGGAAAATTTTCACATGGTCCCTACAAATAGGCTCCAGACCTAGGTACCTCTGCCTGACTAATGCAATGACTAGCCAGTCGTCAATATACTGCTGTCGCGTCACATTGTATCTTCAACAGTTATCATTGACAAAATACTATTTTATGTAAACTTCAAGTTCTGTACGCCACAAAATTAGGTACAGCAAAATAAGTTAGGGTGTATCAGTACACGTACCTTTAACAAAGTTGCACATCTTCCAAACATTTTTATTTACATTTAAGAATATTGCCAAGAAATTATTCCAGCACAATTTAATTTTCTATAAGAACATGTGCTTTTAGACTTGCAATTCAACATTTGTTTGGAAGGATTCAAGGGGCCAAAGACGTCTAACGAAAAGAATAAATAGGGGATAATAAAATCCCGGTACTTAATAACAATCACATTCACAACACAAGATAAATAAAATTACGATTGCATACTTAAAAAAATGTAATTATCTACCTTTTGTTGCAGAATCAGGTTCACAGCCCAAGTGCTTTCCTAATGTCGACCCAATCCGAATATTCCTCGTTGTGGACCTTCTTTTTCTTCTCCTGCCAGACTTCATTTTTCTGCTGGGTTTGCATCATCTTTTGAGTCCCCTCTTCATGCCAGGTCCCCTCCGGCCAGACCTCATTCTTCTGCCTTGTCTCCGCCACCTGCCGACCATTCTGTTCGTGTTCACTTCATGTTTTCTGCTCTAAGGCAAACTTTTTCTCGCGTACTTGGTTATCAATTTAATGAACTGAGATTTAACCGACTTATTTCTCAGAAAAATCGAAACCGGATATTCGAAATGCAAAGATATGTTTTTCTTCTCGACAAACCAATGCGATTAAGAAAACAAAATTATTTCCTTATACTCATGCCAACCGAAGAACAAATTGTATTATCAACGCCCAATGCTGGCGTCTGTGCAATATTGGAAAAATTACCAACCAGAATTCAGATTTTTCGTGGACTATATAAAAATGATTTTTCAAGGTCAACACTTGGAAATCTAAAGAAAGGCAGCCGAGAGGTTGAATAAATGACCATGGAGTAAATCGCAAAATGTCTATTAGGCAACAAAATATCAATGAAAATGGGTTTTAGAGCGTTTCTTACTTGATAATATATTTTTCTCACGCTTCGCGCTCGATAATTTATCTGCCTTGCAAATATTTTCAGCGCTAAGAGTTGATGTCAAGAAATATAAATTTTTTCAACCTCGTGATGAATTTTCCACCCAAATAGTTGAATTTTAAATTAAACAAGATGATTTTTAAACCAAAAATGATTATCCATAAAGTTTAATTTTATACAAAGAGTCGAATTTTCGATGAGAACATATGAATTATTAACAAAAAATTTAGTTTTAAACCAAATGGTTGAATGTTCTGCCAAATTAGCTGAATTTGTAACGTGAAAAATTAAATTTGAAAAAAGAAAAAAAAGTTTAATTTTCAACCCAAAATCATGAACTTCGAACAAAAACATTAATTCTCTACCAAATAGTTGAATTTTCAACCCGGGCAAATTTTCAACAAAATAGATGAATTTTAATCCATCAATTGAATTTTTAACTGAAAAAGATCAAATTTTAGCAAAAAATATATTATCTACATTTTTAATTGAAACAATTACTTTTCGAACCAATAAAAAATTGAATTTTCAGTGCCAATAACTTTTAGCTTATCAATATTATTTTTAAATGAAAAAGTTATACTTTAACCAGATGGCAAGTAACATTGATCGTGATTGTAATTCATGGAAGAAATATATTTTCGTACCTAATATTTGACCAGCTATCGATTTCGACTCCATAGACAGGTGCTTCACTTATGTTACGTTGCACAATTTCTTCTACACGTGCTTATTCTGCATCCAACAATCTGTTAGATAACATTCTTCTATTCGTTAAAGCAAAACATGGTCTTAGGTCTTTAAAAAAATCGATCCGAAATTTATTTTCCACGATAGAGAACGGAGACAATTTTTCCCATATCTTATTCTGCAAAAGAAATCATCTTCAGATTATACCTTTTTTGGATGAATAGTAAATTCAATTAAAAATAGGGTGACCAGATGGCTTGATCAGAAAACCAGAACGTTATCCTCAACTAAAAGAATGAATTTTTAACCAATAATATTAATCTTGTACCAAAAAGAGATGAATTTTGAACAAAATACGTGAACTTTCAACAACAAAGTTAAATTTTTGACCAAAGAAATTATTTTAAGCAAAATAATAACATTTTCAAAAAAAGGGTTCTCACATTAAGCTAAAATGATGAATCATCAACTAATCATTCCGAAAAGACGAATTTTTAACCAAGAAATATTTTTCAGGCGAAAAAAAAAAATATATTGTATCCAAAATTTGGGATTTTCATGCCATAAAGACAATTTTTTTACAACACAGTCAACATTTTTTGTTTCAATAATTCAGTACAATCTGTGCAGTATGTAAATTATTTTAAATACTGTTCAAAACTTACCATTCTTTTAGGCGATTCGATGTTTTTCTATCTTTTCAAATATTAGTGAAATTCCACATATGTCAATTTTTTTTAATTGAATTGAACAGTCACAATAAGACTGCGCTGTCAGGATTTGTGAACAAAATTTACACCCGTGCAATGAAAATTACAAATTTTTATTTTCAGGCATGAAAAATCAAGACATAGCACAATGAGCAAGAGAAAATCAGGACAACGAGACAACGATAAGAAATCAGAACATATCCTGATAAATCAGAATGTCGGGTCACCCTTAATAAAAATTACTTTGTTTTTAAGTTGTTAGTTGAAGCTTACCCAACATAATCTGGTAATATTTCTTGCATATTGCATATTGCTTATCCTCGCAGCTATCCTCACAGTCCATTTTCTCATTCATTGCTGTTTCCTGAAGCCTCATGTCAACTAAAAGTTCTGTCAGTAGCAGCTGCAGTTGGAGGCATTGAAAATATAACTGAGGCCACTTTACTAATTGCAGTACCAATGCAGACTGTGTTCTACTCTGTGTGTGCATGACATGCTCTGCACCTATCGCTGGGAACTTCTCGGCATAAACTGCGATCACGGTATACTAAGGTGGAAATGATACCGTCCTGGTATGTGAAAATGAAACCTTCTGTTTTTGAATTCAACCCTGATGGTCTGAAAAAAGCAAAATTTTGTTCTTTCGACAAGGATGATATTATCAGTATCTTTTTTCAACTCCAGTGTTTTTGGGATCACCTCTCTCCAAAAAGTCTCTACCTCGTTGGGCTTGGGTGGAACTTTGACAGAAACAGGGTGATCATTGAAGAGGCGAGATGCTTCAGATAACACCCGTATTTCGTCAACAATGTGGTGCTCGATTCTCAGCAGCTTTGACTTGTCCAGTGTAAGATTGAAGATCCTTAGTTCTTGAGCGAACTTTCGAACCCTTTCCGTAAACCACTTACCAGATGTTATGTAGTCGAGCACAGACTGAATACGGGCGCAATCTGTCTTGCTTACTTAATCTTCTTGTTCAGTTGATACACGCGTCTTTTGGTATTTTGATCCATCGTCAGTTTTGGTTTTTGATTCGAATCAGCTAATACCCTCGCAACACCACGAACTGAACAATTGATAGTCTAGAAGTCGGACTTCTCCGAGATATCTTTACGAAGAAAGGCATCCATTTCAGCAAGACTTTGAGGCTTAGGAGGTAACTGTATGTCAATGTTCCTCCCTGTCCTAAAATCGCCATCATCTCTCAGAAAGTGTCTGCTTTCCGCCGTTGGTCTCAATATCGGTTCCTCATCTTCGTCTGCTGCTTGTTCAAGCAGCGGTTGAGAAAGCGCTCCGCGTACATATCCATTTTTCAAGAAGTAGACGTGTTGATTTCGCAAAGACTGATGTGAAACGTGATGAATTTCTAGGTGTTTCTGACACCACAGAGTGTGCATATGCGGCATAAATCCTCCGTGAAAAGGGTAATGCTGGAATCGTAGCAGTCTAGCACGTCATCCTTGAGTTGATTCGTCTACTCAATGTAGACTTTTTGCGGGTTCGTCATCGTGTTTCCATTCAAATTATTTGCACCACTCCGAACTCTCAGTATCGCAGAGGCACCGTTTAAGACACCTCGCCCAGGTGCTATTCAGCTTTCGGCACGGTTGTGACGTTTTTATTTAGGGGTTATTCCTTTGGGACCATTTACCTAAAATCTTCCTATATTTGGATGAGCACAGGCATGCATATACAGTACCAAAAGGTCTTGAATCCAACGCATTCTTAATGTATAAAAATAAGGCAAAATAGTATATTGCTTATCGAGGGCGTAAAGAAGGCTATTTTGAAAGTGTGAATTTGCTGCCCGAGCGAAGCGAGAGCGGCAGTCACATGAGGCAAAATAGCTTCACGCCCTTGATACACACCATACTTTTTGCCCCCCTCCTTGAAAACAAGCATGGGAAGCAGAAAGAGGATGTTTGGTGTACTTGACAATTTTAGATTATAGGTGAAAGGAAGAAATAGCGTACTTTGCAGAAGGGAGACT
>JAABKJ010007309.1:0-21080 GCA_011634705.1 Andricus grossulariae | reverse complement strand
ACCACTCATCTCGCGGTTGTGAGACGTGGCCATGAATGGGATTTACCGCGGTCCTACTGGGAGCCGATGTCATTTTTCAGATGACAGTTACTCCCAGTGGGACCCTGCGGTGGTTGTTAACCTTTAGTTTTTAATTATATATATTCGAAATTTAAATTCTTCCCGGTTAGTTAAAAAGAATTCTAAAGATTTGAATGAAACGATTTTTGAAGATATCTAAAGATTTGAAACAATTTGAAAGATTTCTGATTTGGATCCGAGAATTTTGAAAAAGAATTACAATTCTGTGGGTTGGAACATCAGATGAATTTTTGTCATAAGAATTACAATTCTGATTTGGAACAGAGAATTTTGGGAAAAAAATTATAATTCAGAACTTGTACAGGGATTTTTATTTTAAATTCCCTTATTCTAAACCAAAATTATTTTTAAAAATTCCCGTTCGATGTCAATAATTCCCTATTCCAAGTCAAATAATAATTCTTTACGGAAAACCACTGTTACAAAGTCCAAATGATAATTCGTTACGGAAATTTATATTTATTCACAACATTTTCTAGTATAATTCAGGAATATAGTTTTTTACGAATTCTGACTTGGAACAGGGATATTCCAAAATTTTACGTTCTGTGTCAGAAATTCCCTGTTCCAAGACAAATAATAATTCTTTACAAAAACCCTCGGTCCCAAAGTAAAAATTATAATTCATAACGAAATTTCCTGTTCTTAACTGAACCTAAAATAAAAATTATAATTCTTTACCAAGTTCCTGGTTCAAAAGTCAAAAGTATAATTCTTTACAGGAATTTCCGGTCTCAATTGTCAAAATTATATATCTTTTACTGAGATTCTATGCCCGAAACTCAAAATTATAAATCTTTACAAAAATTCCCTGTCCCAAAGTAAAAATGATAATTTTATTTGCAACAATTTAATTAATTTTATTAATAAAATATTTTGTTAAATTTTAAAATCGGGAATTTTCTAATTTGGATATTTTATAATTCGGCAATTTTCTGTCGGAAACTTTCAAATTCGGTAATATTATAAATTTTCGGGAATTTTCCAATTCGGTAATATTATAAACTGTTCGAAAATCTTTTAATTCTGGAATTTTATTATTGGGAATTTTCAAATTCGAGATTTTTTTTATTCGGAAATGTTATTATGTGGGAATTTTCTAATTCGGGAATTTACAGTATAGGGAATTTTATTTTTCGGGATTTTTCAGTCGTCCCAATTCTTATTCTTAAAAGGACAGTCTAGATTTAAAATGTACTTCTTATCTATTCATATTGAAATTATGTCCATTTTTTTTCTTCGCAATTTTTCAATGTATTTAAGAACTTTGTTTCTCGCAAAACGCCCACTATCGATTGGTAAAAATAATCCACTGTGGGGAAAGAGATTGGATTGGAAATTATTTGTTATTAATAGCATCTTCCACAATATTCAAGTTATTTTGTTTTAAATGAGATAAAATCTTTTGTACTTTGTGGAGTGTCTGAATGAGTGACAGCTCATTGTACTAAATATTTACAAAAAATTGCTTCAGGCTATATGGTCTTCTATAATGAAAAATTCTGTTTTAAATGTTAAAAATGGAAAAATATAAATTTGAAAGCGTTAAAATTTAAATAATTTCAAATTTCAAATTATGCATTGCGCATTTAAAAATTAAAAAATTTCTAATTCAAACGTGCTCTAAATTGTACACTTGAGAAATAAATTTTGACAATGAAATGTCTCAAAGCAAAGCCTTACAATTTGAAAGTGGTCATAATTTAAAAATCGTTTTTACCATGGAAGTTTTATTTATTTTTTTTAATTCTAAGAAACTTTTCCTAAAGTACGACTTTTCAAGTAAAAGACAAAATAAAAATTTAACTTCGCATTGCAATCTTAAGCTTTAAGTATTTTTAACTCTGCAAGCAATAAATTGAGGTGATAAAAAATCACATGTTCAAAATTGAAAACTTTCAATCTGCATAAAAACGTTAGATAATACGTTTTATTAAACTGAACGTGTCTAACAATGATTAGTTTTAATTTAAAAACGTTTAAAACTAAAAAGTTCAAAATTTCAAGATTTTTCCAATTTCAGACCAAACTCTTTAAAGCCATTAAAATTTATCAAAATGAAACCATTAAGCTCTGAAGCGTTCGGAATTCTACAATTTCACATCCGTATCGGAATAATCTCAGCAATTTTTAATTGGAATTCTAAATGGGATTCCAATTTTAAATCAATTATTTCCACTCGAGTTCGCAAAATGTATACTTAATCGTTGAAAAGTGAACATATTATAAATGGAAACGATAAAATACGAACAAAATAATATTCTTTTATCAATGTGTTCTACTGCCAATTACGAAAAATGATTAATAATACTATTTTTTGACTTGTATCGTAAAATACAAATATATTTTTGTCTTAGTTAGAATTTGCCGACAAAATCCATTAAAGTGAGACTTTGGCACAATGTACTAATTATATAATAAATAGAGATTTATAATAATTATGCCAAAGTTCTATTTTCTGCCATCGATGCTCTGATGTGCCATTTTCAGCTGTTATGAATATATAACGTTCTAATATTGATATTCACTTTTTCCGGTGATTGTTCGTGTTTATTACCATTTTTCGCTTGCTGTGTTAGCACGGTTGGCAACTCGATTTTGTTCGTTTGCCGTTAATGTTTTCGACATACGAGCAAACAAACCCATAGCCTCTGGAAACATTTATTTCAAATTTCGGGAAATTAAACTCGTTTGAAATTACTTCAAGTAATAACGTTTCGGAATTGCCAACTGAAAAAGCATTTATAATACAGGCTTTTAAATTCTATGATAAAGGAATTAATTTTACATTCAGTTTCCATAATTCATTTTATATTCAGTTTAAATAATATGCAGCTTTTTTAATTCCCATTCGTTAAATACGTGAATCGAAATGTTTAATTGAAATTCAGGGATTCCATAAACAAGAATGATCAGTTAGGTCTTGATTTTACGAAATATAGGGGGGGGGGTGGAGGGCGGGTATCAATTTAACCATTTAGATCTATTGTTTCGTTGTACTAATTTTGAGAATAAGGAAGAAAAATAGATGTACCTTATCCTATCTAAAAAATAGGACTTTGGCAGTTTGTTCTTTTCAAATTTGGAGAATCTTGTGAATCGCAATTTCCAAATGAGAAATTTGAATTCTAAAAATGTATTTCCAAATTTGTAAATTTAATTTTAAATTTTCTTTATTTGTAAATGATTGTTTAATAATGAAGGCGACAATATTCTGTTCTTAAGGTTTTGACTAAATATTTTAAAAATGACAAAAGGATTCGATTCATGACCCCTTGAACATATTAAATGAGGTTACATATATTTATATATTAATGAAGATCAAAAGCATTCTTCACCACCAATTTAGTGAATCAAATGTTCAGAATAAGTAATTGTATTTGATGATAAAAATGATTTCTGAATGTTTCTAAACATTATTGATAAAAGGGAACGTTTCAATTTTGAATATTTTTTAATATTTGGAAATAATTCTGTTCTCAACATTTTTCTACCAGACCATAATTTTTAATCTTTTTCACAAATTCAAAGAGATGAGAAAAATGAAATTATAGACCAAAACTTAGAATACCTTAGTTTAGGAAATTTATAGACTGTAGGTAACGATAAAAAAATATCGGCACCGGTAACCAACGAAATACCAGTACCGACAAATTTTAAACGAAATATACATTTTTTGAGATTTTTAAATCAAATTTTGAAGCTTTTTAAGGATTTTTATGGTTTTAGAATAATGAAATTTTTTCTTAAGATTCCAGGGAAAAATAATGTAAATTATTTTTTTATGGTAAAATTAATTTGAAGGAAATATTCAAATAGATTTCAAATTATTTCCTAAAATTTCGGGAAAGATTGTACAAGATTTCAAAGCAAAGCTTCTTACTTTTGCTAGATTAAAAAATTTTAGAAAAAATTCGAATAAGTTTAAGAGATATTTAGAAGCTTTGAAAGGATACAAAAATAATTTTATTTAAAACAGAATGTTGATCTTAAAAAATTTCGAACAAACAATTTAGAAACTTTTCAAGAATTTTGAAAAATGAAATTTTACATGATTTTTTATTGGACAACATTCATTTTAAGAGAATAGTTGAAAAGATTTTCAAAATAATCAAGAAAGAATATGGAAGATTTAAAGGCAATTTTCATAATTTTTTAGAATTTTTATAAAATTTTAGGAAAAATTCGAATCATTTAAAAAGGTATTTAGAAATTTTTAAACAATTTTAAAAATAATAGATAATAAATAAATAATTCAAACAAAATGTAGATTATAAAAAATTATAAAATATTTCCAAAATGGTCAAAAATGAATCTGGAAGTTTAAAAAAAATTATCAATAATTCAAGTAGGTTTGAAAGATATCTAAAAAATGTTGGAATTTTGAAAATATCTTTTTTGGTGAATTCAAGTGTTTTTTATTTAAAATGAAAATAGGTTTGTATTGAAATATCAAATATTACATTTTTCGTTGAAATTTCATCCTTTTACTATAAAATTGAACTATTTGCTTGCAGATTAACTTTTTAGTTGAAATTTTGATTTGACATATCTGTAATTTTCAAATTTTGGTTTGAATTTTCTCAAGATTCTTAAGAAAATTATGTTCATGTAACCTTCAAAACGAATAAATAAATAAACTTAGAAAATAAATAGTTAACAGAATTTGTATTTTGTATTCAAAATTATTTGGCCCCTCGAAGCGAGAAACCATATGTGCTTTTGTCCCGTCTCGCCCCGAGTGTGCGTCGGAAGGGACATGTACGGGGGTGAGACCGGGACACTTTAATTATTTATTATTTTTCAATCAAACAGTTATTTTTCCAATTAGTTTTGCAAAAAGAACTTAGTGTAACTATTTATTAGCATTCTCTGCAAGCCTTTGATTAACTTTGCCATAACAACCTTATCATCTGCAAACGCTAACCCACGCACCTTCACGGTCCCGTGATCCACATCTTCATCGTCGAAAAGATATTAATTTTCTTGAATTATCGAAAATATTTTCCTTGCTCTTTCTTTCTATTATTTTAGATAATAGATAATGAAATAGAAAAATTTGGTATTATTATTAAATTCATTTTAATTTAAAAGTTGCGTGAGAGAAAAAAAGAAGTGAATAATGAGAGCGTTAATCGGCCCTAAGGACACAATGCGAACTCTAACGAGACAAATCTGCGCCTGAGGCCGAGTTTTCCCGCCCCTCACCATGAAACGAGCTTTCAGCTTTCAAAGTTCAGAATGAAGCTTGAACTGCCTTCATCCTCCGATCCTGCCCCTACTATCAACCCGACTCTGCTCCCTGTACCTATTCGATCCTATTGATTCCGTCGCGTCTCGGTCGAGACCGCAAAAATCTCGTTATTTTTATGGTTAATTAGGTGCCCAGGAGACACCGTCAAAGGGTCCCCCGACAAGGGAGACTTGATTTTTCCGACTCATTAGGCGATTCCCGACTTACGGTCCGATTTTCACGAAAGAGTCTGCTGACCCTTTATTGAGGTGGACGCGGTCCAATCGTTAATCATCAATGAAACGAGGCACGTCCCGTGCGTTACGATTCGAGAAGAACGATTAAGGAAATAGGGGTTGTTCTTTTTGCTAGAAAAGGAATCAAATCATACCTTCCCTTTCTAAAATATGACCCTCGTGTGCACTACCGGGTACCCACCACGGTATATATTTTGCATGTAAGTGGAGTAAAAATTTAGATTTCGCTTGTGGCCTTCGAATCATCGCTATTTAGCTCAATTCTTAGCAAATGTTATGTTAAGAATTTATTCGGGATTTTTTTTTGCAAAAATCATCAACTTCAAAGTATACATATGTCGCGGACACGATCACGGTACCTGGATATCCACATATAAAAATTCAACTTTGAGTGGATTACTCATTTCTTATAAAGTTATTTCATTAATGCACTTGAAATTTATTAAGTTTTATTATAATTATCAATAATTTAATTCATTATTAATTATTCGTTACATTCTGTATGCGGCAATCCGATGTGCAATATTGTGCGTTGGGTTGCAGCGTAACCGTACCAATCGCGAGGCCCGCTAGGGACGGCAGGTGAATTGTTTTGGTGTTTTGTGTGTTTCAAAGTGTCTTGTGTCTTTGTCATTCACTTTTGATATTTATTTATTGGAATGAACGACAAGGAAACGATTTCAATTGAATCTAAGTACTCATATTCTACAGTACTGACCAGTAGTATCTCTTCGAATGTGAAGTATCCGTTTATTTTGTATTTTTACCACCCCTCCCCCGACCCATTCCAGCATGACCCAAAAACCACCCTCTAAACAAAGATCAAGTATTTGGCGGCATATTGGTCGTAATAATAATTTTTTGTAGCTTTTTTACAGATCATTTTCAATGGTCAAATTACAACATTTTACGTATTTTTTTTATTAAATATTAATTATTTGAATAATTGTTTTCACATTGTATCGCAAATTATCGGCACCTTCACAACGACACAAACTAATTAGGAAATATGAGAACACTTTTTGATCGATTCAATATGTTGTCAATTGTTTAAACAAATTTTTTATTTTTTAAATCTAACTTACAACTGGAATATGGTAGCAAAATTTAGCTTGTTGCAAATTTTTCAAGGAAATGTGTTTTTAAACAAACGACGTGTCATAAATTTCTGGATGCGTGGAAATAGTTTACAACAAGATCGGTATGGAAGATTTGTCCCTCACCCTGTCCCAAACCTTTTTTCAAATCACCCAATCACGACGCACACGTAACCACAATTTCCCGTAACTATAGCATCAGCCTTAAACAAATGAAAATTGTTTTAATAATTATGAATATGTAATAAAAAGTGTCAACATAAGAGCAGTAAATGAAATTTGTTGAAAAATGTAAAAAAAAAGTACTTTTCTGTCCTATTGCAGTAAAAGTTACACTTAAACAATAAAAAGTATCTTCTTAATTTATTTTGAGAAAAGGTTGAATTTTTCTTCAATGAATCAAAATATTAGTGCTGGATAATTTTTGGTCATTTGTAGTTATTTTTATTTTTATTTATCAGCAATAATTTTCCAAGTTCCAAGTGTGAAAAAGACCGCAAAAATAATTAACGAAACAGAAATTTGCTGAAAAATGAAAATTCTCGAAAGAAAATAAAACTACTGCAAATGTTCATTCCCGAAATTTCGGCATTTACTATTTTCGTGAATTTGAGAATTTGACAATTTACTATTTTCGGGAACTTAAAAATTCAGCAATTTACTATTTTCGAAAATTTGAAACTTAATGTTCTAAAATTTCGGGAATAAACATTTTCGGTATGTTTCCACATTCAAGTTTTGGAAAATTCGGCAAAATGTTAAATATCATGAAACTAAATACATTGATATACATTAGTATTCTTAATTAATGATCATCTACTAGATAATACGTACAATAGGGTGGTAAAAAAATGTATAGGACATTTTTTTCTCGTATTTTTATACATATCGCACCCCCATAAAGTAGATTTTATTCAGAATCGTCCCAAAAAATCCCATAAGTGAAGAATTGGGTTTTACGAGTTTTTGGCGCTAATTATGATTTTTTGCAGTTTTTTAAACATAAATTGCTTCTAATACATAAAATGTCACCTTCTACTGACAATAATTAGATGTTTACACAAATAGTTTAAACAATAACCCAACTTTCTAGCATTAATCTAAGAAAAGATAAACCATATTAAATTGCTAATACAATTATGTTTGTAAACTTGCATTAATTATTATCTTACTAAGTTAAATGTGAACAAAAAGTGGAAAATTTCATTAAAGAACTACAACTCTCTAACATTATTTAAAGAGAGTATTACTAAAAATAATGATAAATTGTTTAAACAATTTTTTCTGTTAACTTGAATTAATTACTCACTCTAATTGAAAAATGCACCAAAAGTGGAGAATTTTAAAAAGAACTGCAACTTTCTAGAATTTTTCTAATAGAATATTGTTATATATAATAATAAATGGTTTAAATAGTTATTTCTGTTAAATTTAATCAATTATTTCCTCGCTCTAACTGAAAAGTTGTAAACAAGTTGAAAAATTCTGAAAAAACCGCGACTTTCTAACGCTATTCTAAGAGAAAATTGCTATAAACAATGATAAATTGTTTAAAAAATTTATTTAGACATTTAAATATAAATATCAAGTAATTATTCATGTATTAGTAACCATTTTTATTTAGAAACCCGCAAAAAAATCATAATTAGCACCAAAAACTCGCAAAAACCAATTTTTCACTTATGGGGTTCTTTTGGGACCCTATAAAACAGCCTTATGAGTGTTCAGACTCGTATTCTATGGCTAATTGTGAAGACAAATAAGAAATCGATATACCTAATATTGTCCATTAAAAATAAAATCTATACAAACGTCTTTTTTTCTTATGGGAAATACTTGTTAAACTTCATGGGGCTTGCGGAACCTCAAATGAAGGGTTGCAGTACAGAACTAGATAAGCAAAATTTTTGCTGAAAATTGACTTTTTGGATAAAAAATTCTTGAAAAAGCAAATACATGTTGTGTTAAAAGCATTTCTTCGAAATTCCAGCCTAAAATCTTAAATCTTCATTGTTTACAAAAAGCCACTTTTATAAGGTTCTTTTTTTTTACTTTGCTTTTTGCCTTGCGATCAGACACGATATTTTGTAAAATTATTATCTTTTATTTATAAAGAAATATATACCTTTCTTCTTTTTATAGACCTTTTAGCGAAAAATCGTCTACTACAGTGTGATACCGTCACACTAAATCTTTATTTTCCCGAAACAGAATAATTTTTTTGGATTAAAACTTTTTTATTCTTATCCAGCCTCACCCTATCTCCCCATGTACTTGAAATTTGTTAACTTTTTCCAATTACATTAATTTTCCCCTATAATTTAGCAACTCAATATCTCGAGAGTAAGTTTTTATTTATTGATTAAAGTGAAAATTGCACTTTTAATCATGATCCGCAACCCAGCCTGTTCCAATTTTAGGTTCCTGTCACTTTGAGATTGTAAACTTCCATATTCTATTTCTTGGAACTGGATAATTTTTTTACACCATACTTTTTCGGGTTTAATTCAGAAAGAGTTCAGCTTCTGAAAATTCCGATTTTGTTGGTTATCTAGTTCTGTGCCGACAGCCCTTTAAATATTATTTTTTTTAAATGCATTTATTATATGCAATATGCATGGAAATAAAAAAAAATGCAATGCATTTTTGAACCACCATAATGTAGATACTTATACACTATACATATATGTCTATTTCCGTAGAATGAGGCAAAGGAAGGAGACGCAGCTTTATGAGAAAGTCAAGGGATAAAAATTGATTTAGCACTTTGGAAATTTTGGAGAGATTCCTGAAGCAGACGGTATTCATAAAGAGCTTTTGAAAGACCCTAGAGAAGTTTGCTTCTCGAACTTCCGGACACTCACGTCTCATCGGGAAGATATCGGCTCTTGTGTTGTCTGCGAAACTGTACTCGAGACTAGCGGATACCTGGGTCGTTATAATATTTCGAAGGAGTTTCCGGAAGAGCGTCATTTCAGAGGGAACTACTAAAGGAGCCTGGATATCGAATATGTGATGCTCACTTTAGCAGCTAAACTTTCTTTCTCAAAGTCAACTTCAAAACAGGACTTCAAACAAATCAAAAAGCTACCTAATTTAATACTTATCAAATTCAAAAACAAATTTCATTCCTTTTTGTACAATAAATCTTGAATTTTTCTCCATTGTCTATCCACTACACAGGAACTATCAATTGATCAATTTGATCACCATGACCTTCACGACCGTTTACATGCACATTGAAATTTGAAAACTGAGCTTTCGAAGAAATTTCCTATTTTTCTTTTTAAAGAAAAATGATTAAGTTTCGACGAATACTTGATCTATATCTACATATTAACATTTTTCTAAAACATTCCTTCTTGGTCATAGGAAGTTGTAAATCTTCCAGAAGTTTGATTGAATATTAATCTGTTTTGATTAGGCATTCAAATATTTCGTTTAAAATTCATTTCTGGTAGAAAATTTAAGTATTTTTTTAAATTCTTTTTTTGTTGTTAAACATTAATTTCTTTAAGTAAATATTTAATGATTCGATTCTTGGTTCAAAGTTTATCCTTTTTAGTTGAAAATTCAACTGCTTTTTATTTAAAATTAAAATTTTTCTTGTTTGAAATTTCAACTATTGCGTTTTTTGTTAAGAATTCATCTTTTTTATTTGATAAATGAACGACTCGGCTGAACTAAACTATCTGGATGAAAATGAATAAGAAATTCAACTATCTGGATGAAAATTCACATTTTGTTGAAAATTATTTTGTAATTTATTGTTTTGTAATCGTCTTTTTGACTTGAAAATTCAACAATTTGTTTGAATTTTTTTTCTTCTTTGACTGAAGAATCTTTGTCGGTTGAAACATTAAATGTTACGTTCTTCGTTTTTGGTTAAAGACTTATCATTTAAGCTGAAAATTCATCTCTTCGGTTAAAAATTATTCTTGTTTTTACTGAAAATTTAAGTATTATATTTTGGTTTGAAAATTCATGTATTTTCTTGAAAATTTGTCCTTTGGTAGAAAATTAATCTTTTCGGATAAAAATGCATCTTTTTAGTTAAAAATGTTACTACTTATTCTAAAATTGATATTTGGCTGATGACTCATCATTTTATTGAAATTAATGTGTTTGTTTGAAAATGTAAATATTTTCTTGGAAATGTACTTTTTTTGGTTGGAAATTTACTTCGTTAACTGAAAATTTGACTATTCTGCATAAATATTTATAATTCAAGTTGAAAGTTTATCTCTTTGTTTGAAAATTAATTTTTTCAACTGAAAATTTCACAATTTCATTTTTGGTTGAAAATTATTGTTGTTTGATTGAAAATGCGACTATCTGGTTGAGAATGCATCAACTTTCTTATATATATTATATTTTTGTTGATAATCCATCTTTTTTGGTTGAAAATTAAACTACTTTGTTAAAAATTCATTTTTGTTGATGATTCACCATTTTAGTTAAAAATTAATCTCGCTGATCATAAATTGAACTATTTTATTAAAAATTCATTTTTTATCCTTGAAAGAGGTTATGTCCGTTGACTTGTAAAAAAAAGCAATTTATTTTTGCATCCTAAAGCCAATCATAACATCAAACTAGCTGTGAATTCGATGTCGAGTGTTTCAACTTTGTTTGTATTTATAATTATATGGTGCTCAGTTCACGAGCACTTTGTTTACAAAATAGTACCATTTTTAAAATACAATGACAAATCAGACAAATCAAATTTTGTATTTGAAATAATAATTTTTCGAGCTGGAAAAGGGAAACGAAAAAGTTCTGTCGTACCCTATCCCTTTCCCAGCTTTATGATTTTTTTTCTTAAATTGTCGGAATTATTTTATTTGAAGATGTATGAACAAAAAGTCTTTTCTATTCACGTACCCACTTTGAATTATGTCGATAAAAAAAGGTTTCTGTTTGAATACATATATTTTTAATATTATAAATAAGCATAATTTCCTTACTACTCAATCAAATTTATCAATATTATAGGTCAATCGATTTGCATCGAATCAAGAATACTTTTCCGTTACTGCATCAAATTTGAATTATGTTAATAAAAAAAATTTTTACTTTTACAAACCCCTTTTTCAAATATTACGCATTACCATAGTTCCCTTACTGTTTAATAAAATTTATCAACATTATAAGTCAATCGATTCGTCTGGAAGCAACACATATTTTCTATTCTCCTATCAACTTTAAATTATGAGAATGAAAAAAACTTTTACTATGAAAATCGATTTTAAATATAATATAAATGACGATAACTCCCCTAATCTTTAATAAAATGTATTATTATTATAGGTCAATCGGTTCGTCTCCAACCAAGGAATCTTTTATATTGTTGCATCAACTTTGAATTATGTTAATGAAAAAGTTTTACTATAAAAAACCGATTTTTAAAATATTATTGAGTGCTAAAAACAATTCAATAAATATTTTCGGAAATCCTTTGGTCAGTTTCAAGATATTAGTGGTGAAAATAGGTTTTCTAAATTTCGAGGCGCATGAATATCCCCCCAAATTCCATTTAACCTAAGTTTTATTGAACCGAAAATCAAGTTGCCGCATAGTTTTCATATTTTCGAATTTCCATTCCCCATATTATTTATTATTCCTAATTTTCATTTAATACAATTTCTGCTTTTCCGAATTTGCATTTAACATAATTTTCATTTTTCCGAATTTCCACATAACCTAATATTCATTTGCTCGAATTTCTACTTGTCATATTTTACATTCATCAAAATCATCATTTCACATAATTTCTTTTTTCCCGAATAACCACATAACCTAACATTTATTACTCGAATCGCCATTTGTCATAATTCTCCCTTCATCGAACTGCCATGTCACAGAAATTTCATTTGTCCTACAGCCCATCCGGCCTAAAATAAAGGCGCGAAATTCAAAATGTACCTATATTATAAACACTCAGGTCCGCCCGAACCGTTTACAGTTGGTTTGCGCAATATACTCGACTGAGTACTTGCGCTCTGCGGCGTTTCCAAGGCGAGAGCCGCAACCGTCTCTCGCCCTACGCGCAGAGAAACTGCGTGGATCAGAAATTCCAGTAATTCCTAAACCGCGAGTTCCTAAACCAAGAGTCGGGTGTATATAATTATTGAAACTTGAGTAACAAATAAACATTTTTAAGGGCGTTGGAACCAGGACCCGACCTCAAAATTGAATTGCCTCATTTTAATGCATAAATACTAGAATAACATCATTTTTAGATAATTAGGGCCTATTTGTGTTTTGAATCAAATCTGTATTCCGAGTGAAAAATTGGCTAATTTCAACAGCTTTTGTGTGAAACTTTTTTGTTATGCTCGGGATAGAATCCAAAACTATAAGAATTCAGGATAAACGAATACGAATTCAGTTTGAATTCCAAATTCATTGCAAAAAATATTAGTATAAATTCTTTGAAATCCATTAAAATATTATAAAATCCCGTGAAATTACATACAATCTGATGATATTACCTCAAATCCTGGAAAAATTATTAAAATACCTTGAAAGATTTTAAAATCCCTCAAAATTCTCGAAAATCTTATAAAATCCCTTGAAATATTTTAAAATAAGCTAAAATGTTTCAAATCCTTTTAAATATTTTTAAATCTCTGGAAACTTTTTAAAGCTCTTGTAAATTTCTTGAAAGTTTTAAAAATACCCTAAATTCTTTCAAATCCTTTGGAATCTTTTGAAATCCCTTAACATTTTTCCAAGCTTTTGTTAATTCCTTGGCATTTTAAAAAATTCCATACAATTTTTAAAATCTTTTGCTCGGGATAGAATCCAAAACAAAAATGTTTTACACAAAAACTATTGAAATTGGCCAATTTTTCACTCCGAATACAGATTTGATTCAAAAGAAAAATAGCTTCGAATTATCTAAAAAAGATGTAATTCTAATATTTATGAAGTAAAATAAACGCATATTTAATTTTCAAGTCGGGTCCTGGTGCCAGCGCCCGTAATTTTATCAAATATGGAAACTATACTTATTAAAAATAATTATTAGATTAATTAATTGATTCTGTTTCCGAATCGAGTTTCACCGCGCAACTAATGCCATCAGCAAACTAACCCAATGTCACGTTAAATATTAAATGCTATTACTTAATTACAAAATATTCAGCTTGATTAAATGAAGTTTGTGGAGTCGAGGAAAGAGTAACAATGAAAAAAAAAGAAGTCAGGAGCTGGGACGTTTCTATGGTAAAGTTAGATATCATGGGTACGAGAGATGTCGGGAACTACAGAGGCAGGTGACCCGTGTTAAGTTCAAAGATGTGCCTTCCTGGGCTTCACCTTCTATTTTATAGCGAGAAGAGGAAGCACATTTATTGACGCGTGATTTAGGCAGAAAGAGAAGGAGTTGCTTTGACTTGGAACTTCCTGTAAAAGAAGGAATTTTCTTGAAGCAATTATACTCCTGATTGCAAGGAATACAAGTGCACGTAGATCACCTAATCGGATAAAGTAATAACTAAAATAATAAATATAATTTAGTTAAAGTTTTAGAATAAAAATCTTTCAATTTAATTTACTTTGACCATTAATATTCAAAGACTAAAATTATAATCTTGTAACATTTTTAATATATAATCTTTTATAAATGGACTACAACAATTGTTAATGTAAATTTATATTCTTAAATTTATTATTTTCAGAGCTCTTTACTTTAAGGATTCAGGGTTAATTCCAAATTCATTACAAAAAATATTAATTTGATAGGAAATTTAATAGGAATTCTTTGAAACCCATTAAAATATTATAAAATTCCGTGAAATTACATGCAATCTAATGATATTACCTCAAATCCTGGAAAAATTATTTTAAAAACTTGAAAGCTTTTAAAATACCTGTAAATCCTCGGAAATCTTATAAAATCCCTTGAAATATTTTAAAATAAGCTAAAATGTTTCAAATTCTTTTAAATATTTTTAAATCTCTGGAAACTTTTAAAGCTCTTTTAAATTTCTCGAAAGTTTTAAAAAGACCCTAAATTCTTTCAAATCCTTTGGAATCTTTTGAAATCCCTTAACACTTTTAAAACTTTTGTTCATTGCTTGGCATTTTTAAAAATTTCATAAAATTTTTAAAACCTTTTGTAATCCCTTTAAGTTATTGAAATCTATTAAAAATTATTTGGAATCTTTCAAAATGCTCTTGAATACTTTAAATCCTTCGAAATCTTCTGAAATGCCTTGAAGCTTTTTAAAGCTCTTGAAAATTTCTTAAAATTTTTGAAAATTACCTAAAATCTTCAAAATCCTTTGGAATCCCTTAAAATTATTAAAAACTATTAAATATTTCTTACAATTAGAATCTTTGAAAATACCCTCAAATATTTTTAAAGAATTTAAGAAAAATCATAGATAGGTATAGATTCAAATTCAATAGTGGTTAACCCATGGGTTAATTCCTTGAAAGAAAAGTGACTATATTGAGTTTATCTTCAAAAAGTGACTAAAAGTGATTTGAGAAAAAAAGTGTCTAAAGTGACTGCGTGGCAGCCCTGATTATTCTTGGCAGTTACCTAAAGTACTTCATACAGAAATTCCCCGACTTTCCCAGACCAATGAAACTCCTTTATTTTTCCATGATTTTCAGGTTTTCTCAGGCTTTTTTACATTTTCAGGTTGACTGTCAACTTTTTGCATACTTCAAGATATCTAATTAAAAGTTAAGAGCTAGGATATTTAAGACTTCATTTGGAGACAGCCAAACTTGAAAGCTTAAGCTATCAAAAATTTTATTATCCCATTTCAAAAAAACTTCAATGTTCAGTGACGAACTCATCCAAATGGTAGCCATTTTAATTGTAAAGTTTGCAATGTGGAAGCAATCTAAACTTCCAAGATTGGATTGTCAAATGATTGAATTAGAAAATGATGCAATGACGAACGACTCAATAACGTTTCTGATTAGAAATTATTGAGTATTAGTGTTTCTCTTATATAACTCAGATAATCATAGGATTGTACATGGATGACAAATAAAGTAAATTTGTAGTTTCTAGAACGCAATTTGAGTCTAAGAAATCTTGAATCTGAGATAATTTCATTACACCTCGCTTTCTTTATCCTCCTTGCGTTCTAAAAAATGTCACAAATTAATTTAATGATTTTTAATTATAAGAATTCAATATGAGTTGATTCTGTAATAAAACACTCCCTGTAAAGTTACCGGTTATACAAATTATTACAAATTATACGTATTTATATATTTGCTTCTACACCTGTAAGTTAATTTCCAGCAGTGGGTCCTCTGTACTATTCAGAGAATCCTTTGTGACATTTTATTTCCCTTTAACTTGAAAGACGACTTGCATCGGGAAAAGGAGAAAAGTACTTTGAGATGCTGCATTATCATGAAAGCGTGCAGCTTTTTCTTTGATGCGGAAATTACCGTTGATTCTTCAACACAAGTACACAGAACCACATTACTGCAGTTTTCCAGTATAGCCATTATTGTGGATAACTTGTGGTTTGTGCGGTCACCTAAAGCCGTAAACATTTTTCAAAAAATCTTTCGTGGCTTTAGAATCAGTAATAAATACCGATATCTTTCAGTACCAGTTTCTAGTTACAATTGCACTCTCATAATGTGGAATAAGAACGTTCTGATAAGAGGCTCGGTTTTCAACTTCTACTTGCTAAATCAAGCTTACTCTAAGCCTCCATTGAAATTAAATTCAAAGAGCTCCATAAATATTCTAAAATCCTTTTCAGTTTTCAAAATATTCAAATGGCTCTCTAATTTTAATTCTCATCTAGGAAGATTGGATTAACATTTTATACCCGAATATAAATCTGATATTCTGAATTAGGTATTGAATAAAAATTCATTTTTTATCATTGAAGGAGGTTATGTCCGTTGACTTGTAAAAAAAATCAATTTATTTTTGCATTCTAAAGTCAATCATAACATCAAACTAGCTGTTTATTTTTGTTAACCAATCTTCCCCTTTTCCCCTTTTTCTTACAAAGGTTCAATTCATTTTTTATGAATCATAAATGGAAATTCTTTTTGATGATATTAATTTCAAATATTTACGAAACGATTTATTTGCTAATTTTGTAGATTTGAAGGACGTCATCGATAGCGACGAAATCGCAAACGATTCAATTGAGAAACCAAACCCACAATGCTCTAAAACAGATACAATAAAGAGATTTCTAACGAAAATAGGGAAATAAGTTCTTTTGAATAAAAAAACAGATGAATTTTCAACTCAAATGATGAATCTTCAAAAAAAAAACGCATTTTCAAGAAAGAATTCTCAACGAAAAAGGTAATAGTTGACGATTCAAACAAAGAATATCTTAACATTGAATAACAAACAGTTGAATTCAACTAAAAAAAAAAAAAAAAATTTACAAAATAGTTAAATTTTCATCATTAAAATGGGAATTTTCAACCAAGAAGTCAACTTTCGATCAACTATTTGAATTTGCAACCAAAATAATTTTATTTTTCATCGAAAAATGTGAATTTTCAACAAAAAACTTAGTTTTCAAAACAAACAAAAATTTCAACAAAGTAGTTAAATTTTCAACAAAAGAGATAAATCATTAACCAAGAAAGATTTTTGAGATAAGTAAGAAAAAATTGTCAAGCAAATTGTTGAATTTTTAAGCCAAAAAAATGAGTTTTCTACAAAACAGTTAAATTTTCAATCAAAAAGATGAATTTTTAAGACAAAAAATGCATTTTAAAACCAATAGTTCAATTTCTAACATGAAAAGACCAATTCTCAACAAAGCAGTTGAATTTTCAACCAAGAAATAAAAGTTGTTCTCAAAAAAGATCAATTTTCAACGAAAAATGTTTCAGTTGATATTTCAACCAAATAGTTGTATTTTCAACCCATAAAGACGAATTAAAAAAAAAACTATTGAATTCTCAACCAAGAGGGATCACTTTTTAATTAAATTGTTGGATTTTCTGATTGGATTCTATTAATTTAGTTCGCATTTAAGTGGGAAAACGAGAAAAAGGGGCAAATAGGGGAAAGACTGTAAGGCTTGCAATAGATAAAAAGGAATTTTCATCCATTTTTAATAATTTAAAAATATGTAATAAAATACGTGAACGAGCGTATCAGAGAATGGTATGTTAGTTGTGGACGCAGAAACAAAACTTTGAAAATCGAAAAAAAACGATTGAAATTTCAACCCGAAAATATGATTTATTTAACAAAAAAATTATTTTTCTACAAAAAAGTTAAATTTTCATAAACATAGTTTAATTTCTAATGAAATAGTTAAATTTAAAAGCAAAATATGATTTACAAAAAAAGTTAATTTTCAACCTAATAGTTTAGTGTTCAACCAAGCAGGTGAATCTTAAAAAATATGAAGTTTTAACAAACTAGTCCAACTTTCAACCAAGTAGTGGAATTTTCAACTAAAAAATATGAATTTTGAACCATATAGTTAGGTTTGCGACTAAAAAAATGAATTTTCCAGAAAGAAGATTAATTTTCTACCAAAAAATATGAGTTTTCAACAAATGATTTTTCTTCAACTAAATCAAAAAGGATGAATTTTCAAACAAGAAGATTAATTTTCGACCAAAAAGATTAATTTTTAACAAAATACATGAATCTTTAACTACAAAAGATCTATTTCCAATAAAAACTATCAAATTTCAACCAAAATTGGAATAGATACATTTTTAGTAAGAAAATTATTTCTCAATCAGAATAAAAAAAAAAAAAATCCAAAAAGAGATAAAGGGGAGAAAGAAAATGTTTTTTGAAAACAGAGAAAAAAAGAATTCTAAAAAACTTATTATCAGGAAACGTACTAAATGTTATCTCAGTTTGTAATGTTACTTCCACTGCCTCCCACCACACCTGTTACCAAACGTACTTTCAGGCGTGACCCCCTCCCCCTCAAATTGCTAACAATGTTATGGACGGCCCCTAGAATCCCCTTTTAATTCCTCTTCTTCGTACGAAAATCCCCTTTTTTGCCTAAAATTGAACTACTGAGCCGTTGTGATCCCTGGGTATTGGTATTGACATGCAAATCAGCCAAAGTTGCAAATCTCTCTTTCTATTCACTTTAATGACCTATTTTCAGAGAAGAAAAATGTCAGCAGCAGGGAAGGCATTTTTTTCCTATTTTTTTTTAATCCTCGACTGGCGTTTAGGATAATGAGGGTAGATCTTTATCCCTATATCCCATACCGTAGGAAGAAGGGAAATTCAGCGAGTTATTCCGGATAGCGAGAGTAGAGGGAAAGAGGACTTTTGACTGACGGACGGACACGCATAGTAGCTGTACCGTTGCCCGGTTGGAATGGTTATATGGTAGTCGAAGGGAAAGTTGAGAATTTCGCCTCGGGAAATACATCACTCAAAGACGGAACTGGTTTCACGGGTGAAAATATTGGACAGGATTCTGGTATCCAGTACCCCTCGAAGAGACTTACTAATTTCGACGGCACTAATTTACGCTAATTTATCGTTCTGTCTTGTCTTGTCACGAAACTTCTCGAAGAAAGACCGAAATGCATCAGACTGAAAAATTCTCTGTCAAAGTTTTCATCAACTTGAAAGCAGACACAGATATATATATTTATTAACTAAAGAACACCTAGAAAAAATGGTATGTTCGGGAATATTTCCCTTGAATCTAAATTTAAATAATTGAAGGGCCACACTGCATACGGGAATAAGTGCCAAATTTCGTAAATGCGTTTTATTGGCCAAAACGTTTGGTATTTTTTTCAACCAGTAATTTCATCTTTTTGCCTGTTCTTTTCACCATTTATTAACGCTGAGTAATAGCTTGAAAGCACTTTTTTGTATCTTTATTCATTAAAAAAAAAAGTTCTGCAACTCTTTCTGTGCCCATATTTTCGTTTTTGGGCACGCACCGCACTATTTTTCTCGGGGTTTCTTGGATGTGGTTGCTTCTGTTAGGATGTTCCTTTCTCGGTTCGACACAGTTAAGACAGAGTTAATAGCTCGAAAGTACTTTCTTGTTTGTTTTTTTTTCAAATTTAAAAATAAAATAGTTACGCAACTTTTCGAGTGTCAAAATTGGATTTTTTTTTGGGACGCGCCGATATTTGACAAGGGCTTGCTCGCACATGGTTATTTTTTTAGGCGCTCTATTTGCGATGAAATAGAGCTAACCAATAGCTCTAAGATACTTTTTTTATTGGAGGATTGAGGATATAGAAGTTAGAGAGGGGGTGGTAAGGGGATGACTGATTAGGGGTATTGAGTCAGATGCTAAAAATAGTAATAAAATACTAAAAAGTATGTCAGAAAGGAGAGAGAGGACAGAACAATGATGTAAAATGTAGAGGGTACGAAATGCTCCAAGGGGCTAAGGGGGAGTGGTTAGGAGAGGGAAGAGGGTATAAGAGAAGGAGTCTAAACGGGGTGTGGGTCGTCGGGAGGAGGTAAGTGTGGGGTGAGGAATCAGGGTATAGGAGTTGAGGGGGTAGTAGGAATGTGAATTGGAGGATTGAGGGTATAGAGGTTAGACAGGGGGTGGCAAGGACGACTGGTATAGGGCTATTGGGTCAGGTACAAAAAAATCTTGAGTTTCATAAAATTGAAAGAATACTGCAAAAAAAGAGAGAAAAAGGGAGGATTCAGCAAACAAATTAAAATATGTACTAGCGACGAGATTTTAGATGAAAAGTGAACAGCCTGAGGCTTGAATATTTATCGCGTTTCCATTGCATCATTACGTGCGTTTGTAATCAAAAACAGATAAACTTTTGAGATGCCGTTGGCCAGAATGTCATTTAAATTTGGGATTACAAACGAGAAAATGGAATCGAGTTACGTTTTGTTTCCTTGAAAAGGAAAAATCCATGAAAAATTAAATCAGCGCATTGGCCTGGAGCGATGAACCTACATTTTTTGCTCTCGGTGTCTCTTATAACTCGGCGCTCTCTCACGATAAGCTAAATTGTTTCTGTTGCATAAAGCTTAAACGGACTTGGCGAAAAAAGCCAGCCATTATTATTATGAGAAGTTGTAGGCTCCGGAAGCTACGATCATGGTTCCTTAAAGCAACCAATCCCGAAGCAACTGGAACATGTACGTCATCCACTTCTGCTCCTTCTGTCCTGGCAGGTAAGCAAGAGCGGGAAATTTACGCGAGAAAACATCGTTCAACACTGTTCCTTGGAGTCAGGTCTCTATCCGCGGACGACCTTACAAGGCAGACGGGACAGTTCGAGATGAAAATTTCACCTCTGGATACTTTTTTAGAGCTACCAATCTTTGTAGAATGTTATGAGGAATAGTGTTGACGAACCAGATGAAGTGATCCCAGAAGAAAATCCTTTTGCATCCGGTTCGCGATGGAATGAGCCTGACGCTGGCAAGCCGGAATCTTGTTGAGTTGACTAAGAAATGAA
>JAABKJ010007308.1:0-21080 GCA_011634705.1 Andricus grossulariae | reverse complement strand
AGGCGTAGCAGGATGTCGGGAGAACCTGCTCATCGATAGATGTGTCTGTAAAGACGCAGCATTCTATCAGCGTTACCCATCGATGGCCTGGATCGATTACCGGAAAGCTTTTGATTCAACCTCCCGTAGAATTATCATCTGTTTATTGGAAAGCTTAAAGGTTCATCCACACATCGTGACGTGCATCGAGAGATTAATGCCGCTTTGGAAAACCAGATTACAATCTCATCTGGAAAACATCGTGTGATCACTAATAATGTCACCTTCCAGAGAGGTGTGTTTCAGGGTGACACTATGAGCCCTCTCCTCGTTTGCCTCATATTATTGCCACTATCTCTCACACTTCGCCATTCCGAAGGGTACCTCTGCGGCAAACCTTGAAATCGAAGGCATAAGGTCACTCATGTATTTTACATGGATGATCGTAAGATCTATGCGAAAAATCAAGAGGAACTACATCTAGCTCTAGACATTGTCAAAGAGTACACTCAAGAGATTGGAATGAAGTTTGGGTTAGAAAAATGCGCCAAGGTTTATTTGAAGAAAGGGAAACTTAATGACGTCCCGGAAGACCCTGAACTCGTCGACAGGTGCGCTATACGACACCTTGGCGCTGGAGAGACCTTTACATACCTGGGCGTGTCACACAGCTGAATTCAGGACGTGGCATCTATAAAGGATACTCTCCGATGCAGATACAATCGTGTCATACGACGGATTTAGTCTTCGAACTGTCGGCGCGGAACAAAGTATCTGCAACGAACATGCTGGCTCTCCCGGTACTACTCTATTCATTTGGAGTAGTTCCATGTACGAAGGACGAGCTCAGAGCTCTCGACATGCACCTTAAATCTTCTGTTCCGCGACTTTAAATCTCACGTCCTCAAGGCGGTCGCGAAATACTGATTCTTGAATGTCTTCACAACAGGATTATTCTGGGTACAGCATACTATATAGTCGCGAATGGACAAAACTCTCTTCTTAAAATGGTCAGGAAACACGAAGAAGTAGGCAAAGTGACGTTTCTGTACAAAGCAGCGGAGGAGACTGCTGAAACACTCGGCCTTGACTTCAATATCAGGGATGAGCAACATGCATCAAATCTTATTCATCTCGAGGGCTCACTTCTAAAGGCCAGGTTTGAAAAAGCACAGGAGAAAAACTTTTGCGAGCAGCTTCTGGACAAGAAGATGCACGGCATCTTCCACAGAAATGTGAAGGATCTGGTTATGTCGTATGAGCTAACGTTTGCTTTCCTTAAATCACCTGGATTGAAGTCGGGCACGCAGAGTTTCATTTTGGTATGTCAAGATGGTGTTATTTCCACTCTAGCATACAGTCGCCACATTTTGAGCCAAGAGATTCCCGATGATAGCTGCAGAGCGTGTCATGTACACCACGAGCATCTAGGACACATACTATCTAGTTTTCCAACTCATGCGGGAACGACCTGCATCAAAAGGCACAATGCAGCACTAAGAGTTCTTTATTACCACCTCTATCACTCTTACGGCATCAGCCCAAATATCGCTCCGCTGAACGCTTCTAGGGAAAGAGAGTCAATTGTCGAAAGTGAGAAGTGTTGGATAAACTGGAACTTCATATTCTCGACAATTGTTTCTATTGCGCACTCGAGGCCTGACATAGTTCTTTTTGACTTCGAGAAACGAACCATGTTCGTTATCGAATTTATGGCACCAGCTGACAAAAACATCACATAGCCAAGGAAAATGAAAAAAAGAGAGGTATACAGACCTTGTAAGGGAGTTGCGGCGATTATACCCGCAATATTCTCTTAAGCTAATCGTAATGACCATCAGCGCTCTTGGAAGTGACAAGGTTTCACTCGGTAATGGCTTGAAAAGCATCCTTGCGTCTGAAGAAAATGCTGAGACAATTGCAGAGAAAATGCAGAAGGAGGTAGTCCTTGGGTCGCTCCGTGTCCCCAGGGTGCACGAGATGTCGTGAGACGTGCTCACAGCTGAAATTTTACTGCGATTTTGCTGGGAGCGGGTGCAAATTTTCAGATTAGCACATGCTTTAAGCGAAATCCTGCGGTTGTCCTCGTAACAAACTTTTAACTACATATACTTACAGTATATATTAAAGTATATAGTAAGTATAGACCGATTTCATATGAAATTGGGTAGTCTGAGCCTGGTGATATCCAGGAATTCTATTATGCTGAAACATATTTCACTTCGAAGCAAAGCATGGGAAACAAATTATCAGTTTGTTATAAAACCAAAATTTGAGCGTACCTTTGGATACTAGAACATTTAGGTGAACTATTAAAATATTAAGTAACTTATAACAATAATTATAATGAAAATATGGTAATAATTATCTACAAAAATATTTGAAATCCCTTGAAAAAACTTTAAAAAGATTTAAAATTAAGAAACTAGTGTACATTTTTCTAAGAAACTAAAAAGTCAATTTTCTTAAAACACAAAAATTTGATTTTTTGTCTTCATTATTTATTGGATCCATACTGATATAAACTTTGTAAATATGAATTAGTGGAAAATTCACGGATTGAAATAGTAGTTGGACATTTCACTGAATAATCAGTGTTCCGGACTTTTTACTAATCAATTCAGTAACACCAGAGTTAATAATGCAAAAAATAACCTCTAAGTTTTAAAGTGAAGCGTTGTTGTTATTCTTTTACTGAAGTAGCAAAAATAATTTTTTAAAGACATAACTTTGAAAAATTTTCAGACTATAACTGTGCTGAATTTACTGCGGGGAAAATATACTCTAACTCGTATAAAAAGTACTTACTTGACGGGTATGTACATGACAGTCGAATCTTGAAAGTGAAATATGTGAGGTTTTTTGTCATTGAGAAGCATCAAATCTTCACATTTTTCAATATTCGATCACATTTATGGGTTTTAAGTTTTTACTATGATTATTTCATTGAATCTATTAAAATTTAATTGTATTATGACAGCTAAATGGATGTGGTGCAGTGCTGCCCACTATCAAAAATGAAACTTTCACTGGATGAATAAGTAACTTTTCACTGGTTGTCAGTGACCGGATTCTAGATATTTGAATCAGTGAGATTGCACTGACAATTAGTGACTTTTCACTGATTCAGATTTAGAGAGAAGGAGGTATCCTGCAAGTTTCATCGTCGCTAACCTATTTCTTCATATAGAAAAACTGATTTCTTTATAATATAAAATAATTTCTTCAAAATATTTGTTTTCTTAAACAACTTTAACGACCTAAACATGGATGAAATTATGATTTTTGTTGTTCCGTTTTGATTAATTTCACTTCTTAGTTGCCTATTTTGGCTTTCCTGTTTTTTCTTCTTCTTGTGCATCTTCTCCTTCGAATACACTGTTACTGATGTATTTGCGATATATGTTTCACGTCCTGTTCTCTCAAAATTCTACTTCCCAGACATGTGCTTTTAAATTCCAGTATTTTCTGCAAATTTTGCCTAATATGCTTTCAGTTATAAAGCGGAAAAAACAAGAAAAGCAAAACTAGTAAAGAAACAAGGAAAATTAATCAAAACAGTACAGTTAAAATCATAATTTTCTTATTTGAAATGTAAAACATATGATATTTCTAAACTCTATAAGTATATAATATGTAAATAATATGATTGTAGATTATTCAAGACATGAAACTATGAATGATTAGAAAAAGAATGGGTATTCAGAAAAATGTATTTTATATTATAAAAAAATACGTTTTTTTGTGAAGCAGTACTTTATCGATGACAGAACTTAAGGAATATCTCCATCCTATTACTATGAATTTGAAAGAGAGAAAAAACATAAAAAATCAAAGGTGATTTCTGTGACAAATTGGACTTCATTAAAGGGATTGATATTATAAAGTTTTCAGAATGGTTGGATATACAACTTGGTCAGAAGAATTTCTTTAAACAAACTGTGCGAGAAAAGGCAACGTCTAATAAATCTTAATTAATTACCAAAAATTGTGTGTTTCAGGCTCGGAGAGAAATTGTACGAGTTATTTGGCCCTAGTATTCATGTACAATCTTGAGCATTAATTACTATTTATTTACTAAAAATAAAAAATATGAAATCAAAGCATTACTTTGTATTTTTTCAAAAAGACCATGGCTGTTGCAAAAGAAGTTCACCAGATAAATTGGATCGAAACAACAATGAAAACACAAAAAAAGCTTACTTTGATAATGATACGTGCTAGAAAACCCATCAAGTTGAATCTTTTATCACTTATCATCATGACAATAGACACATTTTGCAAAGTTTTCATCTTTGATTTTCCTTTCGTCAAAAAGTTTTACAGAAAATAAATTGTGAGAATAAAACATGATAGGTATTTTTTATTTTCAGATGATAAAATCGGATTATTCTGTTAACAATTTATTGAAAACCACTTGACAGTAGATTTATATCGCACACAACGATGCGCAGTAGATATATACCATACATAGTGATGCGCGTTAGAGTTCCCTTGTAGTTAAGGAAGCGCAGTGGAATTGTATGGCACATAATGCTGCGCAGTAGAGGTATATTGGACAAAACTATGCGCAGTATTGTAGTACCGCACACAATCAGAGGTGCGCCGAAAGTTATATGGTTCGCAGAGCTTCCGCGTCATCTCTCGCCTGCTAAGTAGCACATCTATGGCGTCTTACACCCCTGAAAAATATGAAATTATTACCCAAAATAACAACTATAAGATATCTGATGTAAGTAACATAAAATATGATCTTATATATTATTTCAATTTTAGTGTAAGGTGGGGACACATTTATGCATCCTCACCACATAAGAATGTGATTTGCCAAATCGAGATGGTACAATTGATAAAATTGCAGAATAAAGTTCGAGTTAATTATCTTGAAACTAATCAAACAAAAATGGACAGACTTGGTCTCTTTTATTCTCATAAAAGATAGTTATAACCAGTTTCTACTATTTTTAAAAACAATTTTTTTATTCTCAAAAATAACGATTGTGTTGGAAGTTGTATAAAAAGTGAAAGCCAAATTGGACAAGGCTGAAATGTATTTATCTACATTTTATACATTTTACAGCTTCTTCCGCAAAAATTTGAAAAATCATCTGCATTTCTATATTAATTTGTTTATTCATCACAAAAAATCATTTAGAATTTAATTAAATGATACAGAACACAAAAATCAAAGGACCCTGGTTTTCAATCATTATCCGTGTGTATTGTTATAGTTATTCACTGTACGATAATGAGACTTCAAAAAAATTGTAGATATAAACCTAAAAATAGTTTCTACTTCAAAAATGTTTAGATACCGTAATCTTGTTTTACGAAAACCAGCTCTTGGCGATAGGAGAAGCATTATCAAAAATTTTTAAATGGCGATAATTAGAGATCGGTTTTATTGACTTATATGAAATTTGCAGAAAATTTGATAAACATGCATTAGAACCTTAATATATAATATATAAAATAATATAAATGTTTTGCGACCTGTAAGCAACGAAAAATGTTCATTTTTCAGTAAAGATATAAAAAAAGATGACTTTTTTAGTCATTATTATTTTCCTTTAAAAAATGGTGACATTTTTATAATTTCTTTAGTACATCAGGAACTGAAGTGAATAATCTGCTAGCAATATAATGTCAAAAAAAATCTTTAAAAACTCATTCTGAATGGAAATCTCTAACTATTACAAAAAAGCAATAATTTTCAATTGCCTATAGACGTGAAAGACTCAAATAAAAAATCAAGCCAGAGGAAGAGTTTCGTAGGCTACAGGAATCGAAATTATTCCGAACCATGAAAAACTAAATTTCCTTATTTTTCTTATTTTTTATAACTGATATAAAAAAACAAGAAGATAAAATAGCAAGTTTCATTCTTTGTCGTAATTTCGTATGCGCAGAGTTACAATTTAAGCCATACCCAAAGAAAATCGGACTAAAGAAAAAGCTTATAGCATGGGGGTCTGTAAAACGGTAAAACGAAATTTCTTCATTCTCCTAATTTTTAACCACTGATATAAAAAAAAGAATACCATTCGTTTCCGTTTTGGGGTCAAAATAATGTTTCTGACGTTCAATGATATCCAAGGTTCATTTTATTGAAAATTGGTAATGTTAGTGAACCTTCAATCAGAACTGAACAAATTTTAGTTGACAAAAATTATGATATTAAAACTTTCTTATACTCAGAATCTTTAAATTTTTTATTAATATAAGTAGGTAAATTTGAATCATTTAAAAATTAACAGTTTTTAAATTGTTAAATAAACCTTTGATTTCGAACAACACAATTTTTAACATTTTCTGTAGAATTATTATTCATTCTTGAAATTATCTGAACAATTGTTTTTATATTTTAAGTGCTTTTTTAAAATCTTCATATGAAAATTGGTCAATTTTGAGGTATTACATGTTTTAAATTTTTCCGGTATCTTAGAATACTAATATAGTGGAAATTCAAAAAATTTCTTGGTAGATTATACATAGTTCTCATGTATAAACTATTATTTTGAAATTTGAAAATTGGAGCGTCAAAAACTCGAAATTCAATAAAATTTTTGTCTTGTAGGAGATAAGCCCTAAAGCAAATTATTGCATATTCTACATTTTTTATAAAAGGAAGCTGCAGATCCTTGTGATATGTAGTGGCTTTGTTATAGGCAAAAACCAATCACTTTTTTAATGCGACGACCGATTTCCCGTGTAAGAGGCCAACAAAAACAAAATTGTGAATTTAATGACGCTGAATGATAATTTGCACAGTAAATATAATTAGTAAACTTTATCATTTTTTTAACTCAAAATACCAATTTACGGCAAAAAACGTTAACTTGACACCACAAAAAGTTGTTTAAAATTGTAAATCTTCTTTTAAATCTGATGTTCTTTGTTTACGATAACCGATTTCCGATGAAAAGTGTTAGCATGACCTTGAATTGTTTCAAAATGGTAAAACTCTAACGTTATCTAATATTATTAAAAAATCAGGCACCTTTAAAACTTAATGATTTTCGTTTGAAAATGTCAGCTTTCAGTAAAACACTCACAATAACCAATGAATTCTTTGAAATGAGGAATATTGATGATTTTTGTTGAAAAATATTAATTTCCTGTTAAAAAAAACTAACATGACATAGAATTTTTAGAAATTCAAAGCCTTTCTCGAAACTTAATGATTCTATATTAAAATTGTTTTTTTAATACTAATTCCCAGCGTTTTAATACACAACAATGATTAAGTTATTCCATGTAATTGCTAAACAATCGCACACTTATTATGACTATAATGCAACTAACAAAGAATAAGTGAAATAAACGCTTCTTTTGAATAAAAAGTTAACTTGGATTTTGTTACCTGTCGCTCGTAATATTTTTCTGGTATATTTTTTATACATAGGAATAAAATTCTTTTATGGTCAAGTGATATTTTTCTTCAAGTTGAATAGTTGTCACAAGTAAACGTGAAAGACGAGGGTAAGCTATTCTATGGCAATTTTATCGATACAAACTATAAATTGAAGAGAATTATGCAAGTCGCCGATGTCATGAATATTAAATGAGGATATAATGTTCTGCCGCTACAATTTCTCAGAAAACTATGCGGAAATGTACGAAAACGACCGTAGGACATTTTATTATGCACCCTTATCTAATGATTATTGCTTTCGTTGCAAGAGATACTTAGAATTATTTATAAGCGAGAAGCGACCGTAAGATAATGCTGTGAGTTATTTTAGGATTTTCAACGGATGACTAACTATCCAAGAAAATGTCGCGATAGACGAAGAATTAAGAATTTCATACGAAGAAAGCACCTTACAGTCTTATGAGAATCGTTATAGTGTATTGATGATAACATATTGCAAAGAGAGTAAAAATATTTATTTTTTATTCTATATGTTTATATTTTCATTCTCAGCTTTATTATATACATACTGCATGTCGTAAGTTGTAACTTAGAAACGACGTACTTAAATTGGCTAATTCTTATTTTAATTCTCGTTGAAATTTTCGTATCACTTTTTTTGAAATCAACTGCTTTGATGTTAACTAGCCCATCGTTCCAGCTGAAGCTCTTTGATTGAAGGAAAAAAAATAGTATGTTTATAACAATAGCAACATTCCTATCACATGCATGCTTGTTCTCCAAATCTTAATCGATATAAAATGACTTTTGAAACATCAAAAATTCTACCACTCATTTCTCTGATATATAAGTTGTTATTAATTTCATAATTTTTCACTCATTCATAATTTAAGATAGCTTTTTATATTAATTCATTCATAGGAACTAATTATACAAAGAAATCTCTGAATGTATATCGGCCAAGTGTCATACATGGTTTTTCAATGTTTTGGACTGTGGAGGCCATTAACTTGGAACTCACAAGGGAGAATTTGGATTTACCGTCTTTACTCTGCCTTTATGATGACTATTTATTCTATTTTTACATTTTCTATTCTGATATATCTTCTGCGAGAAACTGCGGACATGGTCAATAATATGGAAACATTATTTCAATTTGTTTCTGCTTTTGCCATTTGGGTCAAGATAATCACCATTACGGTAAAACGTAAAACTATCATTGATTCAAAAGATATACTTTTGGATAAACTCTGTCATCCTCGGGATTTGTACGAGTTAGAAATTTTCCAGAACTGTTCAAAAGTCTGCAGGTATATAGATTTTTTTTTATTTAAATGCTATATATCAGTATGCTAAAAAATGTAGTTTTGAATCACATTTCGCATATCCAATTGACTTTAAACTTTATATACATACGTATTTTTGACGACAATTCAAAATTCTATCACATTTTTATTAAAAACAAATTAAACAAATGAAATGACTATACGAAATTTGATCGAATTTAACATTTCACAAAAAATTATTTTCCTGTTATGTGGAAATCTGTGAGTGTAGGTAGCGTCTATATTTACGGACGCATGCCATGGCCCATACCATTTTCAAGCATCCCGTTTGCTTGCCAGGTCCGTATGTTTAGACTCGACTTTATTATGAACGTATATTAATGATAATAATGCGCGGAGTAAAAATAAAAATATGGGTCGTAAATATTGAACATTACATTTATATGAGGAAGTAATGCTAATATTTGCGCTTCATGCTATTATTTCCAGTCACTTAATTATTATTATATATTATTATATTATCATTATTATCATTTCCACACCTTCTTTCAAAGAGAATTATTCTTATTCGTTCATGTATATTATGATAACAGCTTTTTTTAAAATTATTGTTTTGATTTCTCTTTTAGATTTAATGAAAAGTATTAAAGGTAGATTCTAGATCCAAAAACTATTATTATACTATATTCCAAACATTGTGAAATTCAAAAGTCAGGAGATAACAAGAAGAGGTTTACTGGTATAACTGCAATGAAAATATCAATAATTTTCGGTAAAATCTTCTCTGATTTCTGAGAGAATAGCACTGTCAGTGATACGTCACTGATAAGTAATACAATTTTTACTAAAGTTATATCATTGACCTTCTTCTGGCTGTCTCATCCACTGAAATATCACTTATTCAGAGTCCTTTTTTGTTAGCAATTACAATTTCAGCAATTCATTATTATTTTTTCTTTTACATTTCCTTTTCATTCATTTTTCATTTTTCTTTCACTTTGGTAGTGTGAATTTACCTTTGAATTAGTTTCAGAATGAAAGGAAAAGTTAAAGAGGTATTTGCAGCCCTTAAAGCTCTGATTTCATGTAAGAAGAAATATGAACGACGAATTTAAATCAACAAAAAATGCAAAAAAGTTTTATTGATTTATTGCATGTTGCTTCCTCACCGAGGAAGGTGTGTAATGACCTAAATTTTCAAATTCGAATTTTTGACATATTTCAATATAATTTTACCCCAGGAGTTTAAAAATACAATTTTTAAAACATTTTTGTGTGTGTGTGCAAATTTTTTCTCCAACTGGAATCCAGGTCTGATAGGATTTTGAGATAGATCGGCCATTTATGAAGTGTTTTTTTGTTTGTTTGAGATTTAAAAAAAATTACCTTGCTTATATGAGAAAAACTTTATTGATATTCAAAATACAACAATACGATACGTATTGTATTAACTCGCATCCTGTAAACGCATTGATCGACCTATTGTTGATCGTTTTATGACTCACCAGTACCGATTTATAAAGTTTAAAAGAAAATTGGTGTATTCTGCGTAGGTGAAGAAAACTTCGTTAACATTAGGAATACTACGGTACTGTATCTGACATGATTGTTCGCATCTTAGAGACACATCGAATGACATACTAAAGAAACCTTCTATGACCTCTTATCATCTGGCAATACCGATTTAAACGTTTAAAAAATATATTGTTTATCTTTTTGATATGCGGAAAACTTTTTTAATATTGGGAATATACCAGTGATGTATATGATATATTTGTTTGAGTCTTCGAGACGCATCGATTGCCAAATTATAGAGCCTTTTATGCCCTATCATAACCTACCGACATCGTTTTTAAATTGAAAAAAAAAAAAATTATTTTTCTTGTTTATGAGAGGATTTATTTGGGATATTGTGAATATAACAGTACTGCATTTGATGTAATTCTTCACGTCTCTGAGATGCGTGGATTGATTTTTGGACGAACTTTCAATGACCATTCAGATCAATCCATAGCGACTTTGAAATTTGAAGAAAGTAACATTCTTTGTTTAAAAGGAAACTTTGGTTTTAATTTGGAATATATAACATATTGCGAAAACATCTATAGTACTTTGCGCAATATACTTTCAATTATTGTAAAATATTGTTATAGGTCGAATACAATTATCCTCCTATTCCTGACTAACATGTGTGCATTGATGATATTGATGGCTCCACTGTCGCAGAAAAGCAACTTTCCACTTCCGTTCAAAGTTTGGATTCCTTGTAGCTTAGAGTCCAGATTTGTATATTTATTGACATATTTTCACCAAATAGTAGCTGCCATCACGGCAGCTCTCATAACAGCTTCAGTTGAAAGTTTAGCGACGGTTTTAATGCTGCAAATTTGCGCAGAACTGGAAATCATCGCTCATCGCCTGCACTTACTTCCTCAATTACAGAAAAAAAATGATTCTGAATCCATGATCTTTCAATATGAGTCAAGGCTCGTAAAAGATTGCGTTGATCATCATATTGACACATACATGTAAGCGTTATATTTATTTTTTACCATACGGTATTGTCGTGAATAAAATGGAAATCAAATTGGGCAAAGTCGAATATACAACTTGTTCAAAAGAATTCACTCAAAAAATCTGTGGTGGGGAAAACCAATATCCAGAAGCCCCTAATTCGCTATAAAGAATGTATTTTCCAGGCTTGGAGAAAAACTGAATGAGTCATTTGGCCCTATAATTTTTGTACAGTTTTTTGCATCAATGGCAGGTTTGTGTGCGGTCATCTATACAATGTCAAAATTAAGTATGAATGATCAGAGTATCTTGAGACTAATAGTCATTTTACTCACTGCTCTCGTGCAAATATTTATTTACTGTTTTCATGGCGAAAAATTGATGGATCAGGTAATTTTAAAGATTTTATCATAATATTCCGATCCGCATCTTTCAATTATTTAAAATAAGAAATACCAAATTATAGTATTGCTCTATTCTAAATAGAGCATGTCCATTGCAGAAGAAGTTTACCAAATAGATTGGGTAGAAACAACAATTAAAACAAAAAAAAACCTCACTTCAATAATGATACGCGCTGGAAAACCGATTAAGTTGACTGGTTTATCAATCATCATTATGACAATAGACACATTTGTCAAAGTTTGTATATTTGATTTTTGTTTCATTGAGCAGTCTAATTAGGAAAATGAATTCTAAAAGGAGAAAATAATAGAAATTGTTTATTTTCAGATAGTAAAATCGGCCTATTCTGCTTACAATTTATTGAAATCTACATGAAGGGTTACATACGTAAATCTCGCAAAAAAGAAAGGCGAAATTCATGAGTGGATTGAAAGTGACCTAATAAACGGAATAATGCTCAATTCGAAGACATATTTATTCACTTTATGAACAATAATTACCAATAATAAAATTTTTATAATATAAAAATGTCTCGTGATTATTATATAAGCTAATTTCTATTTTTTCGTTTCACATGAACATGAATGTAGTTTTCGTACTAACCAAACTTCGCCCAGAAAAGTTTAAAATTATAAAAGTGGCACGCATTTTTCTTAGGTAACGTAAAAATTTATTAAAAAATGGTTAGTTGTTTGTTCACAAAACCGGACATGTTTTTAGGAATGTGGTCGCTAGTTAGTGCAATAGAGACACTTTTTTACGTGAGCTTTCTTCATTTACAGCAATTTGAACAATCCAGCCCTTAGTTATCGTGCCCATTATTAAAGAAAGAAGAAATACGAGAAAAGCGGTTTAAAGTTTTGAATGTTTTGAATGTCATCACTTTATTATACGTTGCGGGTCAGGATCCCCAATAAGAATATGATATATATATATATATATTCAAGTTGTGACAAAAAGGGTTGACAAGAGTTATATAAGCGCGGTTGAGGTACTGGATTATATCACTTATAAGCAGGGTACATAACAAGTTGATGAAATAAAAAATCTACCTGTATGTGCCTGCTCAAAAAACGTGTAAAGGATTGTGGGATAATATAACAGAAAAAAATTAAAAATTTTACCAATTTACACCCTTCAGGAACTCAAGAAAAGAAAACGAGACCAAACAGGGAATCAAAGATATTTCTTCACATTTAGATTGCGTTGCTCATGTCAGAAAACAAATAAAATAAAATCAACTGTTCAAACTTTTTAATGTCCAGTGTCCTTACAATTCAATATTTGAGTTATTTACTTTTTATGGGATTTCAGATTTAAATTTAAGAAGAAGGTATCTCAAAATATTAATTATCTTGGGATTTATCATGTAGAACCTTAGAATCTTCCCTATTTTTGCAATATTTTTTTCAGAATTGTCAAGAGTGATTCTTTTAGGTAATTCCTGAGTATTTTAGCATATGAACACTTTGGTGAAAATGGATTTCATGAAGACAATTTGAATGAATTGTGAAAATATTCTAACTTTTTGTATATCTTTTTACTAACATAGCTGATGAAATTGACTTTTATTTTGGAACATTTACTTTATAAATAATTTAATTATGAACTTTGTTTCATTTCGTCGTTGAAGAATATACCCTTATTTCTTAAAATAATGATTAACAATACCTGTCTTTAATTATCTACAAGTTATAATATTTTGTTGAAATATTAAAAGTTTTGAAAAAGGTCTTTTCAAAAAATCGACATACTACAACTTTATATTCATAAGTGTTCGCTACTGCATAGGATTAATCTGTGAGAAAAACTACTTATTAAATAACCGTAAATGTTTAATTGTTCAAGTTTCCTTATATTTTAAAATTTCAGCTTACGTATGCGAAACGTCAAGTCAAGAACAAGTCAGTAAACTTGAAAAAATATCGCACATGTGAACAAAGATCTTTTCTTCTCTGAGTGAATTACAATATAATTATGTCCTTAAAATGAAGTAGAATTGTGGTCAATGATATTACTGAAACTTAAACTTTTTTGATATTCAAAATGTGTGCAGAGACCTTTTAAAACTGAAGGTCAAAACATCGACAATTGTAATTTGGTGATTGTGAATTCTCTTTCGTCAAAGCTTTGGGATTGCTTATTCAGATATTGCAAAATAAAGTATAAATTTTCTCTTTCATGATTACGTCAATATTTATTCCTTATTTTTTATCAATTTTTATTCTCAGCTAGCCTGAAAAATATATAATCTCAAAAAGTGTATATTATTACAATTCATAATATTCATTGATATTAAAAAAGACATATTTTCTTTGTCTTGTTTTTATAGTTAAAAAAGTGTGGAGCCTACAAAAAAATCAAGAAATTTGTAATTAACATTTTATTGAATCTTGTGTCGTTTTTCCATTATAATTTGTTTATTTTTAATGTAATTTTTTGCGATTTCAACAAAAAGTACGCGTCCTAGCGTAAAGTGAGATCAAGAGAATTAGTAGATGTAATTTAGTCAACAAATTTTGTTTAATACAATTTTGTTGTGCGTTGTGTCGTTTCCCCAAAAACTTATTTTTTTTATATTTAATGTATTTTTATCGCCAAAATTGATAACAAGTTTTCCATAACTTTAATTTTTTTATTTTGATTGTTATTTTTTAAGATTAAAACAAAAACTACGCGTCACATAAAAAAATGATTGATAAATGACAAATTTGTATCTCTTTTCGGTTCGAACATATCTTGTGGTGTTTCTCCATAAATTCAATTTCTTGATTTTCAATGTTATTTTTGACAATTAAATAAAAAACTACGCGTCCACTCAAGAAGTCCTTGTTAACAAATTTTAGGTTCTTTTTTAGTCGCACAATTATTGTTTTCCATCTTTGCTCGTTTCTTGGATAGTTTTAACTCAAAATAGAATTTTTGATTATTTTTTTTTGCTGTTAGAAACAAAACAGATTCACATAAAAGCCTTCTCATTGTGATGATAATGTAAAATTTTATTTTTAATCTTCTTGATATAAGTAATAGTTTTTTAATATTGGGAATACAACAGTATTTTATATGATACATTTGTTTGCGTCTTCGAGACGATATTTTTTAGGTTCCAAAAATTCGTGTTTTTTTTGGCTCAACAAATAGAAATTTTTCTCTTAAGCTTTCTTCAAAGCTTTTGAAATTTAACATAAATGTATGAAATGATTTTGAATTGAAAACGTTCTAATTCAAAATATTTAGGATAGGTAAAATTTTGAAGAAGGGCAATAGTTTTTAAATTTGGATAATTTTTTTAGGAAGAAGTTGAAGTTGTCTCATTTTTAATTCAAAGTGTTCAGAATTGAACAATTTTATTCTGAATTCAACAACGTTGAAATTGAAAGATTTCAGGTAAAAATTTTAAAAGAGGACAATTTTAAAGAAATAAGTATAATGTATTCCTAATTGAAAGCATTCAAAATTGAATAATTTTGAATTGAATACTTTTGAATTTCAATAAATTAGAATTCGAAACGATTGAAAGCTGACAATAACAAATTGAAAGCTAAACTGAATATTTCAAAGAAAAATCTTCTGAAATTCTAAGAATCTACATTTTTATTAATTAAGAAAACTGCGATTTAACATAAAAATTGATCAGATAAATTTGCCTGAAATCAATAAATAAATTTCGAATTTTTTGCGTGTAAAATGAAAACATTTTCAATTCTTAACCTTTAAAATTTTATTATTCTTTAAAAAAAACGTTCGAAATAAAAAGTAATTTTAAGCGAAAAATATTAAAAAATGAAAGAATGTATACTTCAGACATTTGAAACTTGAACAAATTCGAACTTCATTTGAGACTAAAAAAATTTATTCGCGAATTATTGTGTTATTAAACTTTGTTGTACTCAAATCCTCGAAATAGGGAAAAATTGAAAACTTAGGGTTTACAATGAAAATTCAGAGTTCTAAAATTTAAATAATTAAAAATGAAAGAAATCATTCAATTATTTAATAGAAATATTGCTTTTTGTTAAACTGTGTATGAAATGCTAAACTTTCTGAAAATTCTTCAAATAAGAAAAACTTTAATATTCAATGCCTGGTTCTAGAATCTGCTCATTTTTCAGGCTTGAATTTAAGAAATTATTGTCTTCACTTTCCATTCTTTTAAATTTATTCTGGAGGCAACTATCATGCCTTTCATTTCAATACTCTGCGATTTCGAAGAATTTTAGAAACCAGAAAGTTTTGTCCTTTTAAAATTGAAACCTAACTTTTTAAAGTATTTACACCTAAAATTATCAAATTCGAAACTGACTAAAATTAAATTGGATGATTTTCAAAAAGTATTATATTTTTTTTATTTTCTAATATTTTCCATTTCAGATTACTTTTTATTTTGAACTTTTTTCTTTTTTCAGAATAATTCAATTTCAAAGGTTTACAACTGAAAATTTTTCCATTTTTAACGTTGAAAATAAAGGTAGAATTTTTTTATTTTAGGGGAATGTTTTGAATTTTGAAAGCTTCTGTTTAAAATTTTTTCAGTTTCAAATCATCCAATTTTAGACGCTTTTATTGAAAAATGATACGAGTTCAATGCGTTTTCATTCTTTTTGAAATATTGAACATTTGCTGTGAGAAATGTTTACTTAGTTCATGCAAGAGAAATGCATTATTATAAATAAATACTTCTTTAGATGGTAAAGTGAGCCACAAATTTTCACAGTAGTACTGACTGTACTTGTTGAAGAAGCTTGGACATTTTTGTATATCCCGTGAAAATAAAAATGAATATTGCGAATTGAAAAAGATTATATTTAATTATATTCATTCATTGTGATAAATTATAATTATTATTACATCCAACTTCTGAAAAAACGCTATATTTAAATTTTTGTATTTCAACTATTTACATTTTTTACACAATTTTTGTATTTTTGTAGGTCAATAGAAGCTATTTCTCTGAAAATTTCTTAAATTACTGTAACATTGAAGGAAATCGTTAGGCGGTTTCCTAGGAATTGCTTTCAAGAAAATTCCCAAAACGCTTGAAAATTTACCGAAATAGTTATAAAATTTTCCTGAAGTTATTACGGCGAAAATTCCCAAAATACTTAATACATTTACCGAAATCGTTATGAAATTTTACCGAGATTATTTTCGGGAAAACCCTCACAATATCTTCACCGAATTATCGGAATTATAGTTTTCCGAAAATTTCCGGGATTTTTCTCGCAACATTTTTTACAGTGTATGTAATTTACGATTAATAGGGATGCGCCAAATTTTTACAAACTTTACATACATTTGCGCCAAATAAATTTGTTTTTCTTTAATAGATAAAAACAGCAATATTAATCAACAAAAAGAAGGATGAAACTGAAATTGCAGATAATGTTAACGCAGGTAACAAATAATAAGTTAAAAATTTTCTTCCGCCACTCTTCACGGAAATTTTGAACAGGGGGGCGATTATGTAATTTTTTCACTCTCATTTCCACTTCCACTTCTCCAAAATTTACATTCTGTGATTTTTTTAGTTTTTGTGATAACTGAAATGTAAAAAAATACAACCTACCTTAAATATTGATTGCTAATTATTACAGTATAAATTAGAACTTGGGATACTTCATATTTTTTCTTGCTTGTCACTTTGAATGCTTGTATTGCCAAAACAGTAGTTTTAGGTTTTCCTTAGAATTGTCTGGTCTCAATTTCTTATTGACAATAGTAGACCTATTTTCCATGTTCAAAATAATGTACAATAACTGTAACTTATTAGCCGGGTATTAAGTTTCTTCATAAGAGTGAAACGGAAAGCGAAATGATTTCAACACGATGACTTCCAAGTTTAACCTGTGATATGACATTGTGAGAAACCTACCATCTTCTTCTGCGCCGGTCTTTTACATATTTTATGAAGGATAAAATTGCAGCTGTTATACCGATGTGTTACGTCTATTCTTCCCATAAAAAGTAATATGTGAAGGGAGAAAATGCTCTGCGAATAGCTTTACGTGTTTCAAAGTACTATACTCGTATTATGCAAATGGCCGATAATACGAATGTGGATACACTTTGTCAAACCAAGACGTACTTTTTATTATGGACAAATCGAATTCTTACTAAAGGACAATTCCTTCATATGATATTGATTTACTTGAAAAATATTCTTCTGTTATGTATAACATATGAAAGATTTTTCTTCTTTTTTCGCGAACTGATGTAGAGAATAACTTACAACAATTTTCAAGAAATAAGTTAGAAATATTTCGGAGAAAAGTAGCTGTTAATGTTGCGAGAGCTTTCATCGTGGGTAGAGGGTATATGTAATAATAATAAAAATGGTCAGAGAGTAGTGGTATATCATACAGTAGTTCTACAGAACTTCTGCATAAGGATTTTTCCAATGTATTCGTATTATTACTTTTTGAAGTGAAACTTTTTAGAGCACGGTACAGCATTCTTGCACGAGAAATGAATCTACAAAAATCGTCACGTTACGACTCGCTCGAGCGTCACGTTACGTCACGCTCCAGGAAGGTAGCACAGTCAAAAAAAGATGTTCAAAATGATACCGAAATCAATATCATTTTGATATGCAACAAATATGATACCGAAATTAAGAGCATTTTGATCGGTCGCAATGAATGATATATATGATTTGATATAATGATTTGATATCACAATGACCTGATTCGGGATTGTGTATCAAATCAAGCCAAGACGGCCACCGTTCATGGAGTACTAAAGCTCATATGCGAGCTTTTTATCGTTTCTGATTGTGCAGTGCACTTTAAAAGTAAAAATATTAACAAAATCTGATATTAAAAGTCACTTGCACGCGGTTAGATGAAACTTTTAGGTTATGTCGTTATGACATCGGAGCCACAAATTGGCGGCCATTTTGTTCAGCCTGAAAAATGACACTTAAAGCACATCAAAATGATCCGAATAGATAGATCATTATGATCGCGGAAGTCAAATGATCGTTGGAGCAAAATGATCTGCAACAAAAATGATGCTTTTTTCACTATGAGCGGATTGAGAGCGCTTTTTCATGAAATTCAAGAATTTTATGGAATTCATGGAATACAATGAATTCACGGAATTCACTAAATTCACAGAATTCAAGAAGTTCGCGGAATTCAAGAAATTTACGAAGTGACCATCCATCTTGTGGTCGTGAGAGGTGACCATATAGGTGTGATTTACCGCAGTTCTGCTGGGAGCCAGTCTCATTTTTAGATGGCAGTTGCTTCCAATGAGAACTTGCGGTGGTTTAATCCTTTTTTAAAACTATATATATAGATATATAGTACAGTATATATAAAGCATATAGTACATTGTATAGTTAGTATAGACCAATTTCATATGAAATTGGGTAGTCTGAGCCTGGTGATATTCAGGAATTCTTTTATGTGGAAACATATTTCGTTTCAAGGCAATGCATGAGAAACAAATTATCAGTTTGTTATCAAACAAAAATTTAAACGTGCTGAGGGCCACTTGAACATTTAAGTGAAATATGGAAAAATTGAGTAATCAATAATAATAATTGTGAATGAAAATATGGCAATAATTATCTACAATAGTATTTGAAATCCATTTAGGAAAGATTAAACAAAAATTTAATTACGAAACTGGTGTAATTTTTTCTGAAAAACTAAAGAATTAATTTTCTTGAAACACAACATTTGATTTTTCTTCATTATTTATTAGATCCATACTAATATGAAGGAAATATCCTGCAAACTCAGTCCTCGCTCACCTATTTCTTCATATAGAAAAACGTATTTCTTTATAATATGAAATAAATTGTTCAAAATATTTGTTTTCTTGAACAACTTTCACGACTTGAATAAGCTAAAATTATATATTATTCACAGAATATTTAGTTACAGAACTTGCACAAATCAGGCCTTTTGGATTTTGAATAAAAAATGGATGACATTATGATTTTTGCTGTTCTCTTTGGATTAATTTTACTTCTTACTTCACTATTTTGGCCTTTCTTGTTTTTTCTGCTTCTTGCGCATCTTCTTCGAACACACTTAACAAATAAACACACCACTTAACACACTTAACTTTTTAATTGATAATATTTGCGATATATGTTTCATGTCGCTGTTTTCTCAAAATTCTACTTTCCAAGTATGTGCTTTTGATTTCCAGTATTCGCTGCAAATTTTGCGCACTATGCTTCCAGCTATAAAAGGGAAAGAATAGGAAAAGCCAAACTAGTAAAGAAACAAGTAAAATTAATCAAAACAGTACAGTTAATATCATAATTTTCTCATTTAATATGTAAAACATATGATATTTTTAAACTCTATAAGTATATATTCTGCAAATAATATGATTTTAGATTATTTAACATATGAAACTATGAATGTTTAGGAAAAGAATGGATATTTAGAAAAATGTATTTTATATTATAGAAAAATAAGTTGTTTTTTTTTTTGTGAAGGAGTACTTTATCGACGACGGAACTTACAAAATATCTCTGTCTTATTACTATGAATTTGAAAAAAAGAACATAAAAAATCGAAGCTGGCCTTTTTGAGAAATTTGACTCTTCAGTTTTTCGAAAAATGTACGCACTTTTTTGTACTTTTCAGAATTTTTCAATTTCAAATTTTTATCACTTCTTTCATAAAAGGGATTATTATTACAAATTTTTGGGAGAGTTGAATATACAACTTGGTCAGGAGAATTTTTTAAAATAAACTGTGCGAGGAGAAGCAATGTCTAAGAAATCTTAATTAATTAAAAAATATGTATATTTCAGGCTCAAAGAAAAATTGAATGAGTTATTTGGCCCTGTTATTCGTGTACAATCTTTAGCATTATTGATGTGTAATCACTAAAAATAAATAACATTAAATTAAAGCATTACTCTGTATCACTTATCATCATGGAAATAGACACGTTTTGCAAAGTTTTTATCTTTGATTTTCCTTTCATTAAAAAGTTTCGCAAAAAATAAATTCTGAGAATAAAACATAATAGCTATTTCTGATTTTCAGATGATAAAATCGGATCATTCTGTTAACAACTTATTGAAAACCACTTGACAGTAAATTTATATCGCACACAATGATGCGCAGTAGATATATACCATGCATAATGATGCGCGATAGAGTTCCCTTCTAGATAAGGAAGCGCAGTGGAATTATATGGCACATAATGCTGCGCAGTAGAGGTATATTGTACAAAACTATGCGCGGTATTGTAGTACCGCACATAATCAGAGGTGCGCCGAAAGTTATATGGTTCTAGTTAGATGAAATCTTTGCTGTTTTTTTTAAAGATATCGGTTTTAATTGACCCAAGTATAATAAGTGTGAAGAAGATTTTTTTATTGGCATTAGGGTCGATAATTTCTATTTGTTTTGGGTTCTACAATTAATTAAAAAAAAAAGACATATATTTTTAAGTAAATTAGAGTTAGATTTTTTTTATGTTTCGTCCCGGACTGACTCACTGGACTCGTCAGTAAGGCTATGTGAATCAGTCCTACCTTATACATT
>JAABKJ010007307.1:0-21080 GCA_011634705.1 Andricus grossulariae | reverse complement strand
TGCCACGGCACTTGCGAGATGGATGCAGAAAGCTGTCATCCTTGGGTCGCTTCGTGTCCTCAAAACACACGAGGGTTCCGCCGGCATGTCGTTGTGATTATATATATATATATATATATATATATAGGGTGTCCCAGACTCAAGTGTCCGGACTTATATAGCTGCATAAAAAAATTCCTTTTCCAAAATTCAGTTGAAGTCTTATTTTTTGAGTTATAAAATATGTAAGCTGGACCAATCAGGAGCGCCGTATAAACAGTCGTGTGTGCGTGCGCGGGAATCCAGCGTAGTATTCTCCCGTCTCTAAACCCCACCTCTGCGCTCGCTTTGATAACGCTGCGTTGAACCTTCGCTCACGCACACGCGACTGCTTATATGGCGCTCCTGATTGGTTCAGCTTAAACATTTTATGACTCAAAAACTAAAAGTTCAACTAAATTTTGGAAAACGAATTTTCAATTTATTTTTTTTATTTTTATACAGTGACATAAGTCCGGACCTTTCAAGCCGCGGCTCTGACGCTACAAGGTGCAATAAATATGAATTTTTATTACCCTATCAGAAAAATATATTCATATAAATAAAAGCATCGATTGAATGAAAAATCATGAATGCGTAACGATATTTTACTATCACGGCATGCAATATCGTTTTCACATAATATTTTTTTCTAAGAACGTTCAGATATGCGGAATTTCTATTCTAAAGTCTTACGGTTTCTTGAATAAAAAATAATTATTCAAGTTTAGGTGTTTGTAGTTTTTTAAATTGAAGGAGAAGTAGAATTTTTTTGTAACTATTCTAAATTTTTCATTCATTATGTTTTGTTTATTTTACAGATTAACAAGTCTTCGTCGTTTACAAGTAAACTTATAAAATGGGTCGCCAAGTGAGTCGCGTGTGGGAACATTTCCACAAAATAAATAATGATACTGCTATGTGTAGATACTGTGATGAAGTAGCGAAAACCTCAGGAAACACTTCAAATATGAAATTTCATTTAAATTTAGCACATGCTTCTCTTATTTAATCGGAAAAAGCTGAAAATCTGTCGAATAGGCGAGACAGTTCCGGTCGTAGTTCAAAACCCAACACAAAAAAGTTAAAGGTGGAAGCACCATCAATGTCAAAGCAGGCTAACTCTGCCGATGCTGCTCATAACTCGACTACTAATTCGGGTACATACCCAAAGAAAGAAAACATCGAAAACGTTTCCAGGAATATGAAATTATTCGAAGTAGGAAGCGCTAGGCATACACAATTAACGAGCAGCATCCTTTTCATAATTTGCAAGGATTCTCAGGCATTTGCTACTGTTGAGAGAGAAGGCTTCAAAGAATTGATCGAAGATCTGGCTCCTAATGATAAAATCCCATGCAGAAAGGCTTCCGCAAAGAGGCTTGATGAAAAATATATAAAAGTTTCTGCCGATTACAATAAAAATGATTGAAACACGTTAACAACATTACCCTCACCAAATGGAAACTGTTGCTTTGGGTGCTTATGAAGTTCCAGTAGCCCACACATCCGCAAATATTTAAAACAAATTGCACCAAGTGTGTGAAGAATGGGAAATTAATACTAATCAGATAAGCGCAATTGTAACTGATAACGCGTCAAATATAGTTAAAGCAGCAAAAGACTTCATCGGTCAAGCTAGTCATTTGGAATGCTGTGATCATAAAATTAATTGGGGGTCACAAACTCTACTGGCAACGTGGATGATTTGTCAGAGCTAATTCAGAAAGTAAAAACGATTGTAACGTGGTTTAAACAATCAAACAAAGTAAGCTACGCACTGAAAGAGATTGCTGTTTTTAAATTAAAACAAGGAGTAAGTACGAGATGGAACTCGACTTATTATATGCTCGTGAGATTTTTTAAACTCCGTCGGGCTGTTTTTGATATTCTTTACGATCTTGGTGGACCAACCATGATTACACCTGAAGAGTTGGAAGTCTTGAAAGAAGTTTTGTAAAATCTTCGAGCCTTTTGAAGAGATAACACGTGTGTGGTCTGCCGAAAAGCACGTAACAGTTTGTAAGGTAACACCTGTTATTGATGGATTAATACAAGAGATCGAGACCATGGAAACCAAACACAACTTGGCAAATCAGCTAAAGAGAAACATGCTAGCGGAAATTAAAGTGCAGTTCTGTGGGATGGAGAAAAAAACTGCTGAGACATTTGATCTTCAACAGATTGTTTCAAGTAAAATTTGGAGATAGTATTTTATGTTGAAAATAGAGATTCTTCAGATTCTCATGTTTTCTGTTTTTATCATTCATTTTCTATATTCCGATATTCTTAAGGTATTACGTGCACGGAAAAAACAAGTTTCTGTAAAAAATATTTTATTCAATTTTCAAGAATGATTTATTTTATAAATTTAGTTTTTGGGCCGAACTTTTTTCTTATTACTTCTTACCAAAATTTTTTAAATGATACGTTATTGATGAATTATAGTTTATTTTGCCGCAGAAAAAGATGATCTAAATCTTTACTTTATCCATTTTTTAAAACAAAATTGAAGTTAAATCATTCAAAACTGATTTTTCAACAAACAAACAAAAATGTAAAAACATAACAAAAACTGATACTATCGATATCCGAGATATCTATATTTTTGTCTCGATGTCCTATCACTAATTGAAGGGTCGAGGAACAAAAGGGCCCATCCCACAAATTTTTCGAAATTGACTTTTACCCATTTTTGGACTCGTCAAACAAACGCCGTTTCGGAGGTGTAAACTAAAAAAATTAATTTATTTTTTATTTTTCAAAAATTAATCAAAGTCAGTCAATATCCTAACCCAAGGGGCGCCGAGCGAACAAACGGGCCTAACCCCACATTGCACAAGGCTTTGGAGGAACTAATCGCGGTCGATATTATCGATTTTACATCATAATGTTGCACGTGTTGATCGATAAGGAGAGGGAGGTAAGTAAACATTTGTTGCATTTTTGTTTCTAATTTTCTTTAGTGGTAGAATTTCGAAAAATTTCAAACAGGCGTTTGTTGACTAAAGTCTCATGGTCATTTTAAATCTTTGAAATATAATGTTTTCAAAATTTCTATATTTTTGGGAATTTTCAATCATTTAGTAACATTTCAATGTATAGACATTTCTCCAAATCGAGTGATTTCACTAAAATAGTAGCTTCTTCAATCTGCAGTATTTTGTGCATTTTTCCAAAGCTGTAAAAAAGTGCTCTCTAAATTTGTACAAGTGGATTTTCACATAAAAATCAGTAAAAATCTTACGATATTTCACGCTTAAAAATAAGTGGAATCCATTCATGTTTAAGAGTGAAATATTACTCTGAAATGAGTGGATTTTCACTCATTTAGAGTCACATTTTCACTGAAGCTAGATTTGCAGTATTTTCACTCATATTGAGTGAATCTTCCACTGGAAAAAATTCAGAGGGTGCCTGTTCTTTTCACTGCCGTCATTGTTTTGAAAAATATTTTTCTACTAGCGTATAAAAATCGTGTGCATTTTTTGTTACTTTTACAGGAAAACCCATTGCGGATTTTGACAAGATTCCTTTGATGCTAGTAACACCGAAAGAACTGTCCGCAGAGAAAAAAAACTATCTCCTTCGAATGATTGAATTCATTCCGGTCGAGCATCGTCAATATTACAAAAATATGTTGTAGTTGAAGATATTCCAAAGTTGAATATTCCAAAGATATAGTCCAATTCGATTATTGTTATCATTATAAAAATAGCGAAAATTCATTTTTCACCTAATATCTGAACCTCAATCACAAAAATCATGATCATTTTCAGCAGCAATAACAATAAACGATATAAAAATCAATAATAATATAACGAAAATAATGTATCACTCAATATAATAGACCAGGCTCAGAAAAAGGTACTAGACAATAAATAATTAATTATGCACAACCTAAAAAATATATTCATTGAAAAATTATTATTGTATTTGCTATTATTTATTTATAGAATTGCTCCGCAGACCAGGCGGAACTAAGCCGAGTGAATGCTTGCTGCTCGGGCTTAGGCCCTTTTGTTCGCCTGTATCCCCTTGGGTTAGGCCCGTGCTTAACTTTGATGTCTCATAAATCGAAAACTATTTTACGGATTCGCATGCAAATTTAAAGAACAACGTTCAAAAGTGGAGATTATCGATCATATATATCCAATATATTTTTTTCGGTAATCTCGCAAAATACAAACGTTTTTCTGGCGTCCTGAAAAATTTGGAAAAACGGGGTTAGGCCCTTTTGTTCCCCGACCCTTCGTTTGTAAAGTGACTCTTTGAAATTACAATAATAGTATTGTAAAGTTGAAATGTATGCGCGTGCGCCGCTGTAGACTGGCACCACCGTCGATTGTGAAACTACAATCCATCACCTATTATAAAATTACATTGCATTTTAGTAATAAACGTTCATTACTCTATTGGAATTTCAAGACAGAAATCTTTTACACCGAAAATACGGAAGCTTCTCTAACCTCTCGAATAGAATCTTTATTTACCAACCCTCTCTATCAAGATCGACATTGATTTAATTAATTCCGTCGTTGTGTTCCTGACTAGAATACCACTATCATCTCAAACGTCAAGCTACCTCGTGTGACGAACTTCAACACAAAATGGGTTGTGTACTCGAAGACCTGCATCTATACTCTAGGTTCTAGGTTCTAGGATGAGGGCTCTTACTGACGAACACAGTACAGACTATCTTCAATGCTTTGATTACGGGGCCCAGTAAGACACTTACTCAAGGTATACCTGCGTCTCAATTCCCAACATGTACATGCATGCACATTGAAGGTACCATCACGAAAGCCCGCATCAGCAAAGTTGCCCACTACCAGGGTTTCGAATCAACCCGGGGGGCACCTGTGGGCCGAAACGATCCAATTTAACTTCGGCATCAATGCTAACCTCGAGCTCTGATGTTCTCCACTAGCACCAGTCTTTTCCTTCGATTAAAATGTCTCGTGCGATTTAAGAGCGATCGGTGACAAGGATGTGGACCTAAACCAGAACTGAACTCTGTTTCATCCTATCTCACCAAACCGCAGTCGATATCCATCTACGTCCAAAGCGAAACAGGAAAACGAAAAGTGAGACTGGGTAGAAACCAGGGAAAATAGGAGGACTCCACCACCACCATGCCATGGCGTAACCACTTTAGCGAAATAGAATTCCCAGGCAAAGAAAATCGAACACCTTTTCATCTCCACGAAAACCCTTCGAAACGTTACGTCAGTACAAGGAAACAAACGTGTTTAAGGTGAATACGCATCTGTTATCTGGAAATAAATCGCTTTGATGTCCTTCTACAGAAGTCTTTACTTTTTCGAGAGTCGAATGAAAGTTATTTTTAGATTTACTTAAATTAAAGTCAACACATTACAATAGAAACTTGATAAAAAAAGAAAAAAGCCATACCGTGTCTTTTTTTAAAGTTTAGGCTTCATGATAACCGAGATCAGCAGGGTTCGAGTCTTCGCGAAAGAAAATAAGTTTTAGTGTTGATTCTGAATGAACCTACTCACATTACATCATTTTCCAAATAGGAAAAGTAATAATCTAAAAAATCACACTTTTCTAAAACTTTCTAATTTCAAACTATCATTTAAGAAATATTTCAACAAAATATAGATATTTTTGAGAAACTGAGGTAAACATTTATGCCTGAATTAAAAGAAATATTAATGGTATTCACAGGCAACCCTGCAGGGTGGCCGCAATAATTAATTTACAAAATTGCCTGACTTTTTCCTGATTTTGCCCTACCAACTTTTCATTTTCCATGACCATGATTACTATTCAAAGACCAGCATTTTAATCTCGTAACATTTTTAACACAGAATCTTTTATGAACGAAACAAAACAATTTCAGACTAAACTTAAATTTTTTTTAATCTATTTATTTATTGCAACCAGACAAGATGACTTTTCTATCATAAAATATGAAATTTCAACCAAATGAATTTTCGACAAAAAAAGATACATTTTTAATATATACTGGAATTTTCAACAAAAAAGTTGAATTTTAAACCCAATACTTGACTTTTCTACCAAAAAAAGTTGAATTTCCAATAAATACATATTTTTCAGTATAAAATAAATAAAAAATGTTCACCAAATCGTTGAACATTCAAGCCAAAAGACGAATTTCCTGTAAAAAATATGAATTTTCAACAAAAAAGTTAATTTCCAACCAAACAGTTGCATTTTTAACAAAAAAGAGGATATTTTTAACCAAAACCAAGTAGATGCATTTTAAATTTAAAAACATCATTTTTCAAGCAAATAGTTGAGCTATCAACCAAAGAGATGATATTTCAAATAAAATAATGAATTTTCAACGGAAATAGTTGAATTTTCAGTTTAAAAAAATAATTTCAACCAAAGAGATGAATCTTGAATTAAATTATGAAACTTTAATAAACATTTTTTTTAGCAAAGTGGTTCTACTTTTAATCAAGTAGTTCAATTTTCAACAATAAAAAGATAAATTTGCAACAAATAACTTGAATCTTCTACCAAAAAGGATTAATTTTCCATCCAACAGTTGAATTTTTTACCGAAAAAAGATTAAATTTCTATTAAAACTGATGAAATTTTACACCGAAAAAACGAGTTTTCCCAAATTGTTGACTATTCAAAAAAGAAACATTTTAGTCGAATTCTCATCACCAAATATATAATTTTTCAAAAAAGATAATTTTCTCCTAAACTAGTTTAATTTTCAACACAAAAAAATGCTTTAACAAAAGAGTTAAATTTTTGGCCAAATATTACAATTTTTAACTAAAAATACAAGGAAAATAAATTACTGATACAAATATTATATATAATATTCGTATTAGTAATTTATTATATTATCAGGGTTCTTAGTCTCGTAACGTTTTTAACATAGAATTATTTTATAGAAATTCCCGGACTTTTGTACACTTTTTTTCCAATGCCCTGACTTTCCATGACCAATAAAATTCCTTGGATTTTCTTTGTTTTCCAGATTTTCCCTGACCTGCGGCCACTCTTTTATAACAGAAAATTGATAGATAAGAAAGAAGTCACACCGTATCATTTTAAAAGTTTATCTTTCATGATAACAGAGATCTGGAGAGTTCAAGCCGTCGCAAAAAAAAACAAGTTATATAAATTCCAAATTTAAATAAATATATATATTCATACACGCATATATATATATTTATTCAGAAAATCATTTTGCTCCGAAGCTCAGAAGCTTTGTTAAGCCCATTTTTCTATCAAACTAATATTGCGAAATTACCACCAGAAATTAAAATGATATCAAATCATAATTTTCAATCATGAAAGTTAGGTCAATTAAGAAAATGGTCAAACAGTAATTCGTTTGAATGAAAATTCGATTAAAAAGAAGTAATGACAAAATTATAACTATAAAAAATAAATTTGTTGCCAAATAACAATTCAAAAAAATTTACAAATTATACTTAGGGTAAAAAAAATATGTCAAATTACAATTAACGTAAATAAATATTTAATAAAAAACAAGTTACTGCAAATGACAATTGGTGCAAATTGGTAATTTTGAGAAAAAATTGAGGTCAAAGAGCGATTCAGAAATATTGATCAAACCAAAATAAGGTTAGATGAAAATCTAAAGAATGACAATTCAGGCGGAAAAAATAAAATGAGACTTTGGACAAATCAAAGTTAGGTCAAATGATATTAGAAAAATTGTTTAGATTTCGAATGGAAAATAAAACAAATGAGTATTGTGTCAAGTGAGAATTTGGAAAAATAAAAATTTCGGAAAATAAAAGTGAGGTCAATCAATGACAATTCAGGAAAATGACAATTAGGTCAAATCACATCTCGGACAAATTAAAATTAAGCCAAAGGGCACTTCTAAAAAATTAAAATAAGGCCTAATAAAAAATTGGTCAAATTAAAATAATTTCAGATGTCAATTGTCAAATGAAAATAAGGTTAAATGACAACTTGGACAATTCACATTTCGTTTAACAAGATCTAATGAAAAATGTTAAGTTATGAAAAAGAATTTTGAAAAATTTAAATTGCAAAAGATGACAAATGAAAATTAGATCAAATATAAAATCAGACAATTGTTTGACAAACGTTAAACGAACAAAAACGGTTATATTAACCGTTTAATTTAACCTTTAATTAAAAGCATTTAACTTTAACCGAAGCTCTGGGACGTTGAAATCTAAACGCCGTTAAATTAGAATATCCCGAGTTAAAACAATTTAAAGACGGAAAGGACTGAATTAAAAATCCTTGACCGAGTAAAGTTTTTTAATTAACAGTTTTAAACACAAATTAAGAAATTATCTCTCCCTCTCTCTGAATTAGTTAAGGCCGCAAAATTTGCCTGTGAATCCTGGGACATTTACTCCTTTAATGTATTTTAACTCCATCAAGCAAGATGCAATTTACATTGTGTATTACGTATTTCTGTTAGTTAACTTGGTCTTGTTTACTCTCTGTACCAAGCAACTCAGGCACCGGGGCCTTTTAACTACAACTTACTCTAGAGTCAGATAAAAGACAATTACACACACAATTGTGGAACTTGTAATTGTCTAAACTGTAGAACCGCTCAATGCAACTTGTAATAATGAAGGTAATTTTCCTTCATTAAAAACAAAAAGAAAACAATCTTATTTTAAGTATTCGTACTGAGGTTTTTTATACTCACAAAGTCTTTTATACTCAGTGATTCGAAATTGTTGAACTAACCTGGAACAAAAAGAAAACATTTATTAGTAATGAAAAAGAGAACTGATGTAAATAAGTTCCTGTCACTTTGAATTATTAGTGCCAATGCATCACTCTAAGTTTAAAAAAACAATTCACTTCAATCAGTTTGACCACTGTAACTTAAAAAAAAAAATCCAGGCCATTTCCCAGACGCCCTGTCAAAAATTACATTTTTTCCGGTTGACTTTTAAGCGTTTATATAAATAATTATACAATACTAATTGCTTTATTATATCAAATCTTGAAACAATTCAACATTTTAGAAATCCAAGCTAAAATATACATAATGTAAATTATTGTAAAAGTGATTTCAGATTTCACAGCCCAAAATGTTCTTAAACCAGGGTGATTTTTCAATATAATAGGAGAATAAATTATTTCAAATAATATTAGTACAGGTACTATATATCTAATATTTCAAGTCAGAATATATTGCATTTTTAAGAAAATAGTTGAATTTTCAACAAAATAATGAAATTTTTCACCAAATAGTCGAATTTCTGAACAAAAGAGTTAAATTTTTCACCAAACAGTTGAATTTTCAACAGAAAAGTTGCATACTTAACCAAGTACTTGAATTGTCAACCTAGGAAGAAGAATCTTTAACCAAATGATTGAAGTTTCAAACAAAAAAAAAACATCAACCAAAAAGAGTTGCATTTTCAACCAAATAAAATGACTTTGCTACCAAAAGATGAATTTTCAATCCAAAAGGATGAACTTTCTATTCAAAAAGACGAGCGCTCAACAAAAAATTTGATTTTTCGATCCAAAAAATTGACTTTTTAAGAAAATAGGTGAATTTTTGAGAAAATAATGGAATTTTCAACCAAAAACTAAGATTCTTAACTAAAAGAGATTAATTCTCAGCCAAAGATATTATACAAGACTTTTCAGTTTAAAAAAATTAACTCTGAACCATAAAAGATGAATTTTCAAGCAAAGAAGATTTATTTTCAACCAAAAGATGAATTTTCAATCCAAAAGGACTATCCAAAAAGATGAATGTTCAAGAAAACAGTTGAATTTTCGACCAAAGAAGATGAGTTTAAAAGAAAAATAGTTGAATTTTCAACCCAAAAAATTAATTTTCAACCGAACAGTTGTATTTACAACAAAACAGATGTATTTACACCAAAACAGTTGATCTTTAAAGCAAAAGAGACAAATTTTCAACCGAAAAGTAAAATTTTTAACAAAATAGTTAAATTTTCAACCCACGAAGATGAACCTTCAACCAAAAAGAGTTGCATTTTCAACCAAATAGTTGAATTTTTAACCAAATAAAATGACTTTTCTACCATAAGATGAATTTTCAATCTAAAAGGATGCATTTTCTATTAAAAAAGACGAACGTTCAAAAAAAAAGTTGACTTCTCGATAAAAAATTGACTTTTCAAGAAAATAGTTGAATTTTTGAGAAAATAATTGAATTTTCAACCAAAGAAAATGACTTTTCTACCAAAAGATGAATTTTCAATCTAAAAGGATGCATTTTCTATTAAAAAAAGACGAACGTTCAACAAAAAAAGTTGACTTCCCGATAAAAAATTGACTTTTTAAGAAAATAGTTGAATTTTTGAGAAAATAATTGAATTTTCAACCAAATAGTAAGATTCTTAACCAAAACAGATAAATTCTCGGCCAAAAATATTATACAAGACTTTTCAATTTAAAAAAATTAACTTTGAACCATAAAAGATGAATTTTCAAGCAAAGAAGATTTATTTACAACCAAAAGATGAATTTTCAATTGAAAACGATGAATGTTCAAGAAAATAGTTGAATATTCGACCTAAGAAGATGAGTTTAAGAGAAAAATAGTTGAATTTTCAATTCAAAAAATTAATTTTCAACCAAACAGTTGTATTTACAACAAAATAGTTGATCTTTCAAGCACAGAGACAAATTTTCAACAAAAAAGTAAAATTTTTAACCAAATAGTTAAATTTTTAACCCACGAAGATGAACCTTCAACCAAAAAGAGTTGCATGTTCAACCAAAAAATTGAATTTTTAAGCCAAAAAGAAAAATATTTTTAAATACAGTAGAATTTTCAAAAGAAAAGTTGCATATTTAACAAAATACTTGAATTTTCAACCTAAGAAGATGAATCTTCATCCAAATGATTGAAGTTTCAAACAAAAAAAAAAAAAACTTTAACCAAAAAGTGTTGCATTTTCAACCAAATAAAATGACTTCTACCAAAAGATGAATTTTCAATCTAAAAGGATGAATTTTCTATTAAAAAAGAGGAACGCTTAACAAAGAAAGTTGACTTCTCGATAAAAAAATTGACTTTTTAAGAAAATAGGTGAATTTTTGAGAAAATAATGGAATTTTCAACCAAATTGTAAGATTGTTAACTAAAACAGATTAATTCTTAGCCAAAAATATTATACAACACTTTTCAATTTAAAAAAATTAACTTTGAACCATAAAAGATGAATTTCCAAGCAAAGAAGATTTATTTTCAACCAAAAGATGAATTTTCAATCCAAAAGGACTATACAAAAAGATGATTGTTCAAGAAAATAGTTAGATTTTCGACCAAATAAGATGAGTTAAAAAAAATAGTTGAATTTTCAACCAAACAGTTGTATTTACAACAAAATAGTTGAATTTTCAAGCAAAAGAGACAAATTTTCAACAAAAAAAGTAAACATTGTAACCAACTAGTTGTATTTTCAACAAAAACAAAAAAAGAGTTTTCTACCAAAATAATTTAAACAAGTATTTCAGACAAAAAAATATGTTTTTTCAACAAAATAATTGAATTTGCAACCAAATAGTAGAATTATCAAACAAAAGAGATGAATTCTGAACTAATGAAAAAAAAACATGAAAAGAATTCACTTTACCAACAAAAAAGACGACTTTTCTACCAAAAGATAAGTTTTCACTCTAGAAGGACCAATTTTACATCCAAAAAGAATAATTTTCAACGGAAGAGTTGAATTTTCTACCAAAAGATATGTATTCGGAACCAAAAATATAATAGTAGACTTTTCAACGAGAAAAAAGGCATCTTCTTGGAAACAGCTGAAAAAAGATGAACTTTATAAGAAAAAGGGGTGAAATGAGGAAAGGGGAAAGAGAGTGAAGTCTGTGGTTCAATAAACTGCAGTGAAAATGTTGCCCAAGGAAGGAACTGATGTTATTTCAAAATATAAATTGTGATGTTCTGCGTGAAAAGGACCCATTTTATCGATCGTAATTTAGGAGATATTCGCATTTTTGTAATCCATGATCTAAATTATCGATTTTAGATTTTTAAAAGAAAATCATACATAAATAAATACTCATAATACAAGTCAAAGGGAAATTTATTTTTGAACAAAACATTAACTTTAAAATCTTAAATATAAAATGATCTTCGATATTTTAACAGAGATGGCTGGTAATTTTTTTTCGATGAATGAGATTATATTTATCGCAAAAGCAAAAAAAGAATGTTTAATTTCCGATTTTGATTTAAAAAATCCAGGCTATTTGTAGGGTTTTTCCCGGTGCTCATAATTTCAGGCTAATCCCGGGTTTTCCCAGTCACTAGCCATCCTGAATACTGATGTGAATAACTTCCCATAACTTTGAATTGTTAGTGTCAAAGTATCACTCGAAATTTAAATAATGAATTCCGTTCAATGAACTTCCTGGCTAATTAAAACTTGTTAATCGAAACTTCTCGTCTGCTAATCGAATCTCAGAATTACTTAATATCTGTTTTAATTAAAAAGTTTTTCAAAGCCTCAAAATTTTGTATTCAACTTAAATTTCTACATGAAAAGAAAAGTAGTAGGGCATTAAAAAGCGACAAAATACGACTTGTAAAGAGACAGTTACATGACAGAAAAGTGAGAGGCAGTTCCCTGAACTGGATTTATTATTCTCAACGTGATGTTCCTGTCTACCTAAGAAATAGGGTCGAACCTTTTATATCCTATTACAACCTTTCTCAGAGGAGGGAGAAAGAATTAATGATATTGCTTTTGTAGATTTTCCATAAATCTATACAAATTAAATTATATTTATGAAATAGGATCGAGAACTGTATACAGTTCTTGATTATAATCAATGTGGTCTCTTCGGTAAGTTGCAATGTTAAATTACTCGAGCAACATTTATTCCACTTCTCTAAAGCGATGGAGCGAGTAAATTTAAAAGGCGTCTTTCGTGCAAAGCGAGAGTGCTTTTACTGCAAAATGAGATCTACAATTCAGAATTGCTTAATTCGATTTGCCTGATTGAGGATGTAAGTGCGTATAAAATACGAGGTCGAATTCAGATTTTTATCAGGAAATGTACTTTAAATTTACTTCAAATTTTAAAAATCTCGGACCACTAATTAATAATGTAAATTTGATAAATTAAAGCTCATTTTTTTAGTCTGTCTAATTTAACAGAGTGGCCACTTTTATTAGTGATGCATATCTAGCCGAGAAATTCTCGTTATCGTTCGAAATTTTACAAATATTTGGAGTCGAGATTTTGTAACCTTTTTCTGTTTTTGTTCGTATCGTATCGTCTGAAAACCTGATCAATGTGCTCGTTAAAAGTCAGTTCTCAAAATATCAATAGAAAATGTCGACACAGCGAAACGCAAAAAATCCGCGGAAGAAAACGAGGAATCAGATGTTGAACTGATATAGGAAGGTTTAACAAATAAAATACTTTGGATGAAAAATAAATTATATAAAACTATTATATGCCAATTGTTTTGAAGTTTTTCAATCTATATTTTTTTCATGTCATTCTAATATCTCTCATTTATTAACATTTAATTAAATATTCTTATTAATGCTGCCTATATTATGTATAAATGTTGTAATACAATATAATAAAAAAGCAATATATTGAACTATGAACGAGCCTCAAAACTGCAATATTATTGAAATTAAAAAAAAATTGTGTGGCATATTCAATCCACTATTTTGATTACTTTAATTTTCACCCTAAATTAATATTCAGCAACAAAAAAAACTTTTAATATTGAATTTCATGAAAATCTTCTCTGAAATCTTCTGGCTTGTTAAATGAGTTAATTTAATTTTGAATTCAAAAAGGTTTTAAATCATTTATATGTCACATATTTATGCATAATTTTAGAAACTGTTTGCTCGGTTCGATCGACTTAGCGAGATGATAGTCTCACGAGATGATTCGAACCGATATCACGTTTTGAAAAGACGATCACTTTTCTCCTACTCGTTGGATTCTCGGATCGATCGCTCGATATGCATCACTAACTTTTATAGATAAAAACCATTTCCGGTCATTTCCCGAATCGCAACCAATTTTCCCGGTCACTGAAATTAATAAGTTCAAACTGTTAACTTTAATCTAAATGATCAAATGTTCATAATAATAGCTGAATTTTCAACCAAATGGTCGAATTTTCAAACAAAAAAATTAAACTTTAAGATAAAACAGTTGTATTTTTACACAAATAGTTGAATTTTCGAGCCAAAAAGACAAATTTTTTGGAAGGCACTGGAATTTTCAACAAAAAATTAATTTTCAACTATGAAAGATGAATTTTCAACTAAAAAGGATGATTTTTCTACCATTCAAGATGAATTTTATATCTAATCAGACGAATTTTGCACCAAAATAGTTGAATTTTCAACAAAATAATTAAATTCAATTTTTAACAAAAAAGTTCATTTTGAACCAAGAAAGATGAATTTTCAGCCCACAGACGAACTTTCAACCAAATGGTCGAATTTGCAAACAAAAAAGATTAAAATTCAATCAAATAGTTTAATTTTCCAACTACAATGACGAATTGTTTCAGAAGAGAGTTGAGTTATTAACCTGAAAAGATACATTTTTATCAAAAAAGATCATTTCCAACCAGAAAAGATGAATTTTCAAACAAATAATTGAATTTTTAAGCCAAAAGATTACTTTTTTTAGAAGATAGCTGTATTTTTAACAAGAAAGTTTATTTTCAACTAAGAAATATTATTTTTTTACAAAGATGAATTTTTTATCCAAACAGATGAAATGTTCAATAAAATGGTTGTATTTTCGAAAGAGTAATAAGAATTTTCAACTAAAAACTTGATTTTTTAATCAAATAATCAATTTTCCAAACAAATAATAAAATTTCTTGTCAAAAAAGATTAAATCTGAACAAAAAAATATAATAGTAGACTTTTTAACCCAAAAGAATTAACTTTCAACCAAAAATAGTTGGATTTTCTTATTGTAAAATTTAATACATTGGCTTTTTTTACTCAATATATATTTTTACAGATATTTTTCACCATTAAGGACATTTTTTTACTTGCGACTGTTGAAATTGAAACTAACTATAAATTTATAATATTTAAGATTTTTAAATGTAAATTAATCAAAATTCACGGTCATTCTCAGTTTTTTCCCGGTCTTAAAAAATTCTGGTTCAGTTCCCGGTTTCTTTGTATAGTGGCCACCCTCAATTATCAAGATTTGAATTTAAAAGTGTGTAATTTTGAATAAGTTAACAAAATCCTTTAAAAAATGATGAAAAGAATAAACAAATTGTATGTTTGATAATTCAATTGTTTGCAAAACAAGTTTTTGAAAGATGAATTTTCAATCCAAAAGAAAAATCCAAAATTCTGAAACAAAAATATAATAGTAGACTTTTCAAATAAAAAGAATTAAGTTTCAACAACAAAATACGGCTTTTTAAACAAAAATGATCATTTTCAACAAAATAATTAAAATTTTAACTAAATAGTAGAATCTCTATCCAAAATAAATGACTTCTGAATAACAAAATATGATAGAAGACTTTTCAATTAATAAGAATTAACTTTCAACCATAAAAGATGAATTTTCAACCAAAAAAGATTTATTTTCTACCAAAAGATGAATTTTCATACCAAAAGGAAGGATTTTCTATCCAAAAAGATAAATGTTCAAGAAAATAGTTGGATTTTCAACAAAATAATGAAATTTTCCGCCGAACAGTAGAATTTGTAATCAAAACAGGAATTCTGAACCCAAGATATAATAGTGGACTTTTCAAATAAAAAGAATTACTTTTAACCAAAAAATATAACATTTTCAGAATATAGTTGAATTTTCAAGGAAATAATTAAATTTTTAATTGAATACTAGAATTTTTTACCAAATGAGATGAATTGTGGACCAAAAATTCATTTCCCGGTTTCTCGACCCAGTGGCCAATTGGAATGATCAAGATTTGAATTTGAAACTGTATAATTTTGAATAAGTTAACAAAATCCTTTGAAAAATGATGGAAAGAATAAAAAAATTGTATGCTTGAAAATTTAATTGTTTCCAAAACAAGTTTTCGAAATGTTACAATCATCAATAGGAGATTTTCCAATTTTCAAATCTTTCAAGATGTTTCCTTAACATTGTCCCTGGAGCATCGATACCACTTGAAGAACAAAGTCGGGTGACAAGGGAAAATCGTGGGCTTCCAGTACATCGAGTTTAGATTCTCTTTTAAATTCGATTTTCAGTTCAAAGTATACGGTCTGTAAAAGTTTCAACTTCGGGCAAAGTAACCAGCCAGGTCTTTATAAATCGATCATTAAAATGCGATTTGCATTTAAAGTCAATTTTTCTACAGATCACTGAGCTAGAGAACTAACAGTATTGTTTTAACAAGAGACAGGAGAAAAGAATAGATTTTCTAGACCTGACAAGCTTAAGAGTTGAGACTTCAAGCTTCGTTTCATTTTTCGTTTCATTTTTCGTTTCATTTTTCGTTCCTTTTAAATTTAAAACTCCAAAGAAATCAGTTTATATTTATATTAATTAATAACTGATAACCTTTTTACCCTCGCTTATGCGCCTATCTGACTCCCCATATATCTTCCCGTCACTAGTGAATAGGCTACCAAGATATATATACTTATCAACTTGTTCTAATTTCTCATCATTTAGGATAATGTTGTATATTGTTTTCTCACATTTTCCTTCAAACACCATGATTTTCGTTTTAGTTACATTAATTTTGAGGCCTATGTTCTTCATGCTTGTATTTAGTTTACTCAACATTCTTTGCAAGTCTTCGATTGATTCTGCCATAACAACCTTATCATCTGCGAACGCTAACCCACGTACCCTCACTGTCCCGAGATCCACTCCTTCTTCGTCGAAGAGGGCCATTCTTAGAAACTTGTCCATGAATATAATGGATAGCCATCTTGTCGAATGCTCTTTCTAGGTCAACAAACGCCCAGAAAACTTTTTTTCCTACTCTCAAACTTTTTTCCCTACTCTCAAACTTTTGTCTGTGATCTGTCTCAAGCTAAATATTTGATCCGTACATGATCTTCCTGGCATAGATCCACTTTGGACTTCTCATATCTTTTCTTCTGTTATTTGCATTACCATGCGGATAAGTATTTTTGAGTATATTTTACTTACAGTACTTAATAAGCTGATACCTCTGTAATTATTGCAGTTGATTTATCTCCCTTCCTTTTGTATATTGGTACGATAATCGTCTTTTTTTCAATCGTCTGAGAAATATGATTTAATTATTTTATGGATAACGAAATCAATTTAATTCAGATGTTTGTTTGCTTTTGAACATTTTTCAAGTTGAATTTTAAACATTACTAATTTTAAGCCGTCACATTTTCAAGCTTTTATTTGATTCAACGCCTGGAAACTTAGATTTTTCTTATGATCATTCTTTCAAATACAAGCTTTACAAACGGAAGAATATGAAACTTTAAGTATATGAAACTCAACTTCCAATTAAAGCTTCAACGTAGAACATCATAGATTAACTTTCAACACTGCACAAGATTCCTTTTTTATTTAAATTTTAATTGTTTAATATGTAATGCTCTTAAACTAATACTGTCCAATTTTCAAAGTTTCAACGTCAAATCATTAAGTATTGAGAATTTTCAATTTAAGGCTTAAGCCTTAAGCCAACGGAATTTTAAGGCATAATATTAAGACTGAACCCAATCTTAAATAAAGACACCATTATTGAAAATTCTGAAATTTTAGGAATATTAATAGAATTGAAAATCTTTAAAAGCTTAGTGTAAAATTATACTTTCTAATGCTTAAATTAAGAAAGTAAAAATCTCAAAGTACTTGAACTTGCAAAGAATGTAGGAAAAGTAAAAAAGGGGAAAAATAAATGCATGCTAGTTAAATATATTTTTTTCAAAAACTAAGAACTCGAGAAACTTTTGACACATACACTTTTTTAAAACTATTATGCAGTATTCAAAGGTACTTATTATCCCTAACTCATTCAATTCAGAGCAATCAGTACAATGATTGGCCACTTAAAGAACTAAAAAATTTTTTGTAACAAAATTAAAATTAAATAATTTATTAATTTAAACAAAATTCTAAAATATACAGATTGATGATAAATATATCGTTGTGTATTCTCATCCAGCATGCGTTGCCGGATTTTCATTTTCTCTTCCGGCATATTTTACTCTTCGGAAGATAAGAGTACCTAACCTCATTTCCTCCATAGGAATTACAGGATTATATGCAACAGGGCAAAAAGGGATTATCACATTCCTCCCTGGTTCAAATTCCAAACGATTTATTGAACTTTTTGGAATTAACCTTGAATTCTTTGGAATTCTAAAGAATTCAAGCGCAAGTTCTATTCCGGCATATTTTGTCCAAAATTAATTTTTGAACTTGCTGGAATTAACCTAGGATTCTTTGGAATTCTTCAGAATATCGCCGACAAAGAAATTACGATGAAAGTAAAATATGCCGGAAGGGAAAATTAAAATCAGCCAAAATATGCCAGAAGAAAAAATTAAAATCTGGCATATTTTTCCGGAGGGCAATAATCGACCTAAATTTATTACAGATTCAAATGACCATAATGTACCTGAAGTTCAGAACGTTCAAATGAACGAAACATTTCTTCCCAGTTTTATTTTATCAACAAATATTGTTTCAAATATAAAATAAATAATGCATTCGAAGTTTATTTTGTAATCTGTTATTTGCAATATAAATTGAATCAATATTTCAGCGCTGCTTCTAGTTTACAAAGCCATCAGTAAAAATTTCGTTCATTTGAACGTTCAGAACTTCAAGCACATCATATTTTTTGGTTGAAAATGCAACTGCTTGGTTCAAACATATTATTTTGTGGTTGAGGATTCAACTGTTTTGTTGAAAATTCGTCTTTTGTGGTTCAATTTAACTATTTTTTATTTAAAATTAAAATCTTTGTTCTTTTTTTTCTATATGAGAATTGAACTAGTTTGTTGCAAATTCGTTCTTTTTTGTTAAAAATTAATTTTTTTATCTTAAGATGTAGCTTTTCCATTTTTGGTTCTAATTTTTTCTTTATAAGTTGAATATTCAACTATTTGATAGAAAATGGATATATTTGGTTCAAAAGTCGTCTATTTGGGTAGCACCAAAGTCCTCTAAAATTATTACATTGTTAAAAGTAATAATTGTACTCCATAAATCTGTTTAGAAAGGGCTTGCACACACAATACTAATATTTTTTTTACTTACAAATATATAGGATTGCATTAAAACATATTGATAATTTTAAGTCCTCTTTTATCCCCTTTTGTAAAATCTTTTTATATAAATAAAGCTTTGTGTAATTTCTGTTGAGGATGATTGAATTTATGAAACGTAACCTCTAATGAAACAAAAAACTAACTTTTCTTCTAACATTTGAAGGAGCTCCAAGAGCATGAAATTAGCAGAATCTAATAAGATTGTGGGTAACAATATATCAAATTACCATCAAATACTTGAGGTATTCAAATTATATCTAACAGAAAAATCAAAATTAAAAAAAAAACTGTTTTTCTCTAGAATAAAATTGAAAGAATTATTTTTCACAACAATATGAGTGAAAATCAATTTCGAAAATGTACAATTACTCAAATTACTCAAAAGTATTAAAGAAAATTTTTTGATTTTATTCAAGATATAAATCCTTCTGCTGGAGTGATGAAAATGCGTGGTTAAAAAAGGGGTCCAAAAGCATAGAATAATGATCATATACATTCCGATACATGACATTTTACAATAATTTTAATTTAATGTGAAAGTATTTTTATACTGACTATCCTTATTTATAACACATATTGCAACCCACTTGATAATCAATCAGGTAACCTACATAAGCCCATTTAGACTTATTATTTTCAAAAGTTGTACTTTTTTATAATTTAGTTATATGGTTTAAGTTATAAACAACACTCTTTTTATCCTAACCTCAAAAGTTGTTCTAAAAGCAAAATCTGGTGTATTTAGAATAATACACTTTTTTTATAAACGATAATAATATTGATTGAATAAACGATTGAAAATTTACGTTGCATAATTAAATCATTTGAAAATATTTATTACTAACCTGCTGAAGACGTAAATTTCATGAAGGGTTTTCTGCCTGGACCTGTATTTTTTACTCCTACTGCAATCAATTTTTGTTTGGCCATCCATTTCCTATAACTAATTTGTCCCACATGAAATTTTAAATAGAAAATAAATCATATCTGATCATATACGTGTGAATTTTGAGTGACGTAGACATTTTATTATCAAACGTACCTTCTGAAGTACGAAGAATATCGCCATACCATCTTCGACTTAATCGAAATTGAATTTTATTCCACTCACTGCCAACTTCATTTTGCACTCGCAGATGTATTTAGTTTCAACTGTCAAGGGCTTAACAAGGTCCCCACGTGAAAATAATTAATTGATAGAAATTGTTTAAAAATTTTTTTCTTATGAATAAAGTTTCTCATCGCTTTTGATTAAAAAATATAGTGCTAAAAAGTTATATAGACATAATTGAAGACAAATAGCATACGGAAATAAACTGTCGAGGGCCAGCAGAGGAAAAGCCTAGATTTTTCTAGCTAGAAAATCTGGCTGTGGCCTCATAAGAGCCAATATTTAGTTTAGGCATAAAGAGGCAGTTTCCACTCAGGAGTGTGAATTTTAAATTAAATAGTTTAATTCTACACAAAATTGTTGAATTTTCAAGCTGAAGGAAAATTTTTCACAAAATAGTCGAATTTGAAGCCGAAAATGTGAATTAAAAGAAGAAATTCAGAACTAAATTTGAGAATTTTAAACTTACATGATAAATCTTCAACTAGAAGAGACGAATTTAGAAAAAAATACATTCATTTTCAAACTAATAGGTACATTTTTCATTTCTTTTAAATTAATTAATTATCTATGAAATAGTTAAATTATAAAGAGGAAGGTCGGGTCTCCCAGAATTTGGGAAAGAAACAAAATTTAAAATGCTAAAGTTTGATTATTTGTAACAGTGTAACCTGAAAATCGGAAAGAAAATAGAAAATGTT
>JAABKJ010007306.1:0-18612 GCA_011634705.1 Andricus grossulariae | reverse complement strand
AGAGGAGGGAATGTAGAGGAAGTGAAGGAAAATAAGGGGAGGGGAAGTTAGGAGTAATAAGGGAAGGAGAATTAGAGGAAATGAGGAAAGGAGAAGTAGGGTAAGTGATGAAAGATGTAAGGAAATGAGGGAAAGGAAAAGTAGGGGAAATGAGGTGAGTGGAGGCTAGGAAAATGAGGGGTGTTGGTATGAGGAAAATAAGGGGACGGAAAGTCGGGACGTGACGAGAGGAGAAGTGAAGGAAATGAGTGAAGAAGACTAGGAAACACTAAGGAAGCGAAAAGTAGAGGAATTGAGTGGAAATGAGGGAAGGGTAAGTATAGAAAGTGAGTGGAAGTTAGGGAGGGGTAGTAGGTGAAGTGAGGAAAGAAGTAGGGAAATGAGGGAAAGGAAAAGGTAGGGGAAATGAGGTGAGTGGAAGTAAGGGAAACGAGTGGTGTTTAAGTAAGGAAACAGAGGCGACGAAAAGTCGGGACGTGAAGAGGGGAGAAGTGAAGGAAATGAGTGGAAGGAGACTAGGGGATATTAAGGGAGGGAAAAGTAGAGGATTTGAGTAGAAATGAGGGGAGGGTAAGTATAGGAAGTTAGCGAAATTTAGGACGGGGAAGTAGGTGAAGTGAGGGAAGTAGGGGAAACAAGTGGAAGTAACGAAATGAGTGGTGTTGGAGTAAGGAAACTGAGGGGACGGAAAGTCGAGACGTGAAGAGAGGAGAAGTGAAGGAAGTGAGTGGAAAGAGACTAGGGCACATTAAGAGAGGGAAAAGCAGATGAATTGAGTGGAAATGAGGAGAGGGTAAGTATAGGAAGAAAGCGGAAGTTAGGGAGGGGTAGTAGGTGAAGTGAGGGAAGAAGCAAGGAAGTGAGGGAAAGGAAAAGTAGGGGAAATGAGGAGAGTGGAAGTAAGGGAAACATGGGGTGTTGAAGTAAGGAAAGTGAGGGGGCGGAAAGTCGAGACGTGACGAGAGGAGAAGTGAAGGAAAAGAGTAGAAGGAGACAAGGGGACAAGAAAAGTAGAGGAATTAAGTGGAAATGAGGGGAGGGTAAGTATCTGAAGTGAGCGGAAGTTAGGAAGGGGAAGTAGGTGAAGTGACGGAAGTAAGGGAAACGAATGGAAGTAAGGGAATCAAGAGAAAGTAAGGGAAACGAGTGGTATTGGAGTAAGAAAAGTTAGGGCACGGAAAGTCAGGATGTGAGGAGAGAAGAAGTGAAGGAAATGAGTGAAGAAGACTAGGGGACAATAAGGGAGAGAAAAGTAGAGAAATTGAGTGGAAACGACGGAAAGGGTAAGTTGAGGAAGTGAGCAGAAGTTAGGGAGGAGAAGCAGGTGAAGTGAAGAAAGTGAGGGAAACGAGTGTTGTTGGAGTAAGGAAAGTGAGAGGACGGAAAGTCGGGTCGTGAGGAGAGGAGAAATGAAGGAAATCAGTGAAAGGAGACTAGGAAACAGTAAGGGAATGAAAAGTAGAGGAATTGAGTGGGAATGAGGGGAGCGTAAGTATAGACAGTGAGTGGAATTTAGGGCGGGGAAGTAGGTGAAGTGAGGGAAGTAAGGGTAACGAGTCGAAGCAACGAAACGAGTGGTGTTAGAGTAAGGAAAGTGAGGGGACGGAAAGTCGAGACATGAGTAGAGGATAAGTGAAGGAAATTAGTGGAAAGAGACTAGGGCACATTAAGGAAGAGAAAAGTAGAAGAATTGAGTGGAAATGAGGGAGGGTAAGTATAGAAAGTGAGCGGAAGTTAAGAAGGGGTATTAGGTGAAGTGAGGAAAGAAGTAAGGAAATGAGGGAAAGGAAAAGTAGGGGAAATGAAGTGAGTGGAGGCAAGGAAAACGAGGGGTGTTGAAGTAAGGAAAGTGAGGAAACGGAAAGTCGGGACGTGAAGTCGGGATGTGAAGAGAGGAGAAGTGAAGGAAAAGAGTGGAAGGAAACTAGGGAATATTAAGGGAGGAAGAAGCAGAGGATTTGAGTGGAAATGAGGGGAGGGTAAGTATAGGAAGTGAGCGGAAGTTAGGGAGGGGAAGTAGGTGAAGTGAGGGAAGTAAGGGAAACGAGTGGAAGTAAGGGAATCAAGTGGAAGTAAGGGAAACGAGTGCTATTGAAGTGAGAAAAGTGAGGTCACGGAAAGTCAGGACATGAGGAGAGGAGAAGGGAGGCTAGTGAGAGAAGTGCAGGCAGGGCTAGTAGGGTAGTGCAGATGAGTAAGGGGGAAGTAAAGTGTACGGAAGAGAAGTAGGGGAATGGTACTGTTAGCTGGGGTGTGAAAAGAGGGGAAGGTAGAGGAGGAAGAAGTTCTAGAAGGGACAGGAAGCGAAGGGGTGTGTGAGGGTGAAGTGTAATGATGAAGTGAGGGGGTAGGTGAGGAGAGGGGAAAGTAGGTGGAGTAGTGGAGGGCGATCAATGACGAAGAAGGGGGGGGGGGAGTGTTGAAAATAGCGTGATGTAGTTTTTGATCAGCGCCTTTGTTATTAAAAAAAATTATTATTAAATAAAATAATTGTTGTTAAATAAATAATGCTTACCAGCTCGGTCATCAAGTTCTGAGAGCTTTTGATCACGTTCGAGAACTTTTTCGACATTTGTTTTCATAATATCGACGACTTCGTCGACTTGCGCTTGCGTTTGCTGCAACCGCTTTTGCGAGGCGATCTGTTGGGGTGTTCTTGGACCCCCGACGACTCCATCGCTTCCGGCACCCCCTGCTGCATCTGGCGCGAGACCACCCTCGGTAGCCCTAAAAAATAATCCATAATTTTATATATTTTAATATTTATATTTTAAGTCTCAAGGTAATTATTATCGTAAATTTAACACAATTATTTAATTCAATTTCGCATAGGGGATTTAGAAAATTCAAAAACTTTTCAAAATTTAAGAATTTTCAAGGATTTTACAAAATTATTAAAATTCTGAATTTTCAAGGAATTCAGGATATTCTAGGATTACAAGGAATTCAGAGAATCTCAGGGGATTTAGAGAATTCAAGGAATTTTAGGCATTCAGAATATTTCAGGAATTCCGGGAATTCGGAATATTAAAAAATATCAGAGAATTCGAAGAATTCAGAGACTTCAAGGAATTCAGAAAATTCAGTATATTCCGGGAATTCACGGAATTCAAAGAAATAAAGGATTTCAGAGATTTTCAGAAATTCTTAGAATTCAAGGATTTCAGGGAATGCAGAAATTTTCTGGGATTTCAGATTTGCTTAGAGAATTCAAGGAATTCTGATTATTCAAAGGTATCAGAGGATTCGAGGAATTCAGAATATTCAAGGAATTCAGGGAATAAAGATAACTTCACGGATTTCAGAGCATTTAGGGAATTCAAGGAATTCAGAGTATTCAGAAAATTCAGAATATTTCAGGATTTTAGGGAATGCAGAGAAATCAAATATTTTAGAGATTTTAGGAATGCAGGGATTTTCAGGAATTCAGAGAATGCAAGGAATTTAGAATGCTCGAGGAATTCGAGGGATTCTGAATAATTAAGGAATTCAGGATATTCAAGGAATTTCGGGAATCCATGAGGATTTGAGGAATTTCAAAGTTATCAGGAAACTCAGTATACTCCAGGAATTCAGGGAATTCATAATATTTCGAGAATTCATAAATTTAAGGAATTAAACGAGTTCAGAAAATTGAGTGAATTCAAGGAATTTGGTGAACTTAAGGAATTCAGAGAATTCACGCAATTCCTTGAATTCAGAGAATTCAAGGAATTTAGAGAATCAAGTAATTCAGCGAATTCAAGGAATTCAGAGAATTCAAGGAATGTCAGGAATTCAGGGAATTTCGGGAATTTGAGGAATTCATGAAATTTAAGAAATTGAACGAGTTCAGAGAATTCAGTGGATTCAAGAAATTTAGTAAACTCAAGGAATTCAGATTTCAGAGATTTTCAGAAATTCAGATAATTCAAGGATTTTAGGGAATTCAGAGACTTTCAAGGATTTCAGATTTGCTTAAGGAATTCAAGGAATTAGGAATATTCAAGGATATCTGAGAATTCGAGGAATTCAGAGAATTTAAGGAATTTAGGATATTCAAGGAATTCAGAGAATAAAGATAATTTTACGGATTTAAGACCATTTGGAGAATTCAGGGATTTGCAAGAATTCCGAGAATACAAGGAATTTAGAATATTCAAAGAATTCCCGGAATTCGGAATATCGAAAGAATTCAGGTTATTCAAGGAATTCCGGGAATCCAGAGAATTATAAGGAACTCAGTATATTCGAGAAATTCAGGGAATTCAGTATATTCCAGAAATTGAAGGAATTCAAAGAATTTCAGGGATTTCAGATTTGCTTAGGGAATCTCAGGAAGTTAAGGAATTCGTAATATTCCAAGAATTCTGAATATTCCACGAATTCAGGGAAATCAGAGAATTTCAGGGATTTCAGAGCATTTAGGAAATTTAAAGAATTTAGAGAATTGAAGAAATTCAGAATATTTTAACCATATCAGGAAATTCAGTGAATTTCAGGATTTCAGAACATTTAGGGAATTCAACTAATTCAGACAATTTCATAAATTCAGAGTGTTATGGAATTCAAGGAATTCATGAAATTTAAGGAATTAAACGAGTTCAGAGAATTTAGTGAATTCACGGAATTTAGTGAACTCAAGGAATTCAGGAAATTCAGGTAATTCAATGAATTCAGAGAATTCAAGGAATTCACAGAATTGAATGAATTCAGAGAATTCAAAGAATTTAGTGAATTCATGAAATTTAAGGAATTGAACGAGTTCAGTAATTTCAGTAAATTCAAGGAATTTAGTGAACTGAAGGAATTCGGCGAATTCAGAGAACTCAGGTAATTATAGAAATTCAGCTAATTATAGAAATTCAGAGAATTCAAGGAATTCAGGGAATTCAAGGAAGTCAGAGAATTCAAAGAATTAATAAAAATTCAGTGAACTCAAGGAATTCAGAGAATTCAAGGAATTCATGAAATTTAAGGAATTAAACAAGTTCAGTGAATTCAAGGAATTCAGAGAATTCGAGGAATTCAGTGAATTCGAGGAATTCAGTGAATTCAAGGAATTTAGAGAATTCAAGGAATTCATAGAGTGCAAACAATTCAGAGAGTTTAAGCAATTCAGAGAATTCAACGAATTCAAAGAATTCAAGCAATTAGGAGGATGCAAGGAATTCAGAGAATTCAAGGAATTCATAAAGTTTAAGGAATTGAACGAGTTCAGAGAATTTAGTGAATTCAAGGAATTCAGTAAATTTAAGGAATTCAGAGAATTCAAGGAATTCATAGAGTTCAAGCAATGCAGAGAGCTTAAGGAATTAAGAGAATTCAAGGAATACAGAGAATTCAAGGAATTCGAGGAATTCATGAAATTTAAGGAATTGAACGAGTTCAGAGAATTCAATGAATTCAAAGAATTCAGTGAATTCGAGGAATACAGTGAATTCAAGGAATTAATGGAATTCAAGCAATTTAGAGAATTCAAGTAATTCAGAGAATTCAGAGAATTCGAGAAATTCAGTGAATTCAAGGAATTCAGAGAATTCAAGTAATTCAGACAATTCAAATAATTCAGGGAATTTAGAGAATTCAAGGAATTTGAAGAATTCATGAAATTTAAGGAATTGAACGAGTTCAGAGAATTCAATGTATTCCAGGAATTTAGTGAACTCAAGGAATTCAGGGAATTCAAGGAATTAATGGAATTCAAGCAGTTTAGAGAATTCAAGTAATTCAGAGAATTTAGAGAATTCAAGGAATTCAGAGAATTCAAGGAATTCATAAAGTTTAAGGAATTTCAGGAATTCTGAACATTCAAAGAATTCAGAAAATTTGGAATATTCCAGAAGTTTAGGGATTTCAGAGAATGTAACGAATTCAGAGATTTAAAGGAATTCAGGGAATCTGTCAAACTATCATTGCTCTAAAGATCAAAACTCTTCATTTTGAAGAAAGAAAGTAAATTTTTTACTATTTTATGTGATAAACTAAGAAGACTAAATATATCCATTCTGTTTTAAATTAGAAATTATCATTGCAAAATTGTAATTGTAAATTGTAAACTGTATTTGTTTCCTTTTTTTTAAATAATATTATAGTATATTGCCTATAAATAGTAAAAGGAGATTCCAATTTTCTCCTAGTATAAAATTACCTCCTATATTATACTTATATTAATTAAAACTTTCTCTTTTGACTTTCTTCGTGAAACTTTTTCTCCGTTTTTTTATCCTCCCTATAAAATTAATTATAATATTCTTATGAAAGCTTTCATATTTTGCATAAAAGGAAAGCAAGTACGTGCGTAGAAAGCCATAATTTTTTCCTTTGGCTTCCCAAAATTAATCCACTTTTAGCCCATATAATTCTGAGTAATCCACTTGCAATCCATTTAATTCAGTGTAATCCACTGTGAATCCGAGAAAATCCAGAGTAATCCACTTGTAATCTATATAATTCAGAGTGATCCACTTACAATCCATTTAATTCAGATTAATCCACTGTTAATCCTCCGAAATCCATGGTAATCCACTTGTAATCCAGAGTGATCCACTTTTAATCCATGCAATTCAGAATAATCCGTTGTTAATCCATAGAATTCGAAAGTAATCCACTTGCAATCCATTTAATTCAGTGTAATCCACTGTGAATCAGAGAAAATCAAGAGTAATCCACTTGTAGTCTATTTAATTCAGAGTAATCCACTTGCAATCCATTTAATTCAGAGTAGTCCACTTGTAATCTATATGATTCGGAGTGATCCATTTAAAATCCATTTAATTCAGAGTAATCCACTGTTATTCCGCCGAAATCCATAGTAATCCACTTGTAATCCAGAGTGATCCACTCTTAATCCATGCAATTCAGAATAATCCATTGTTAATCCACAGAAATCGAGAGAAATCCACTTGTTATCCATGTAATTCAGTGATCCACTTTCAATGCATTCGATCCAGAGTAATCCACTTGTAATCCATGTAATTCGGAGTGCTCCACTTGCAATTCATTCAAATTAGAATAATCCACTTGTAATGTATATAATTCGAAGTGATTCACTTACAATTCATTTAATTCCGAGTAATCCACTGTTAATCCTTCGAAATCCATGGTAATCCACTTGTGCTGCAGAGTGATCCACTTTTAATCCATATAATTTGAATTGATTCACTTGAAATTCATTTAATTTAGAGTGATCCACTGTTGAACCTCTGAAATCCATAGTAATCCACTTCTGCTGCAGAGTGATCCACTTGTAATCCATTAAATTCAGAATAATCCATTGTTAATCCATAGAATTCGAAAGTAATTCACTTGCAATCCATTTAATTCAGTGTAATCCACTGTGAATCCGAGAAAATCCAGAGTAATTCACTTGTAATCTATATTATTCAGAGTAATCCACTTGAAATCCATTTCATTCAAAGTAATCCACTTTTATCCTGCTGAAATCCATAGTAATCCACTTTCAATACAGAGTGATCCACTTTTTATCAATGCAATTGAGAATAATCCATTGTTAATCCACAGAAATCGAGAGTAATCCACGTGTTATCCATGTTATTCGAAGTGATCCACTTGCAATCCATTCAATTTAGAGTAATCCACTGAGAATCCGAGGAAATACATAGTAATCCACTGTGAATCAGCAGAAATCCAGAGTAATCCACTTTTAATCCATGTAATTCGAATTGCTTCACTTGCAATCCATTTATTTCAAAGTTATCCAATTGTAATCTATATAATTCAGAGTGATCCACTTACAATCCATTTAATTCAGAATAATCCACTGGTAATCCTCCGAAATCCATGGTAATCTACTTGTACTCCAGAGTGATCCACTTGTTATTCATCCAATTCAGAATAATCCATTATTAATCCATAGAAATCGAGAGTTATCCACTTGTTATCCACGTAATTCGAAGTGATTCACTTGTAATCCATTTAATTTAGAGTAATCCACTGTAAGTCCAAGGAAATCCTAACTAATCCACTTTTTACCCATGCAAGTCGAAGTGATCCACTTGCAATCCAATTAATTCAGAGTAATCCACTATTAATCCTCCAAAATCAATAGTCATCCACTTTTACTCCAGAGTGATCCACTTGCAATCCATTTAATTCAGAATAATCTACTTGTAATCCATGTATTTCAGAGTAATCCACTTGTTATCCATATAATTCGGAGTGATCCACTTTCAATCCATTAAATTCAGAATAATTCACTTGTAATATATATAGTTCGGATTAATCCACTGTTAATTCGCAGAAATCTGTCGTAATCCACTTGTAATCCAGAGTGATCCACTTGTAATCCATAAAATTCAGAGTAATCCATTATTAATCCGCAGACATCCAAAGTAATACACTTGTAATCCATGTAATTCGGAGTGATCCACTTGCAATACATTTAATTAAGAGTAATAAACTTGTAATCTATATAATTCAAAGTAATCCAAAATAATCCAGTTTCGATGTCTGTGATTAGGAGTAATTTGGGGCAATTTAGAGTAATCCGCTTGTAATCCATTTAATTCGTGTCAATCCACTTGTAATCTGGCGTAATGCATGGTAATGTACTTGTAACCCAAATAATTCGGGGTAATCCACGTAATCCATGTGATTCATAGAAATACAGTTGTAATCTGGAGTTGCCGAGAGTAATCCATTTGTAATCTATATAATTCATAGTAATTTACTTGTAATTCAACGTGTAACTCACTTGTTATTCGGAGAAATCCAGAGTAATCTATTTGTAATCTATGTAATCATGAGCAATACAATTGTAATCCAAGTGATTCCTAGAAATACACTTGTAACCCGTAGTATCCTAGAGTAATCCACTTGTACTTCGCAGTAATCTAGATTAATCCAGTTGTGATAACTGCAATTTGGGGTAATTCACTGGTAATCCGGAGTAATCCAGAGTAATCCACGTGTAATCCATGTAATCAGATCAATTCACTTGTAATATGGATTAATACACTCGTAATCCATGTAATTCGTAGAAATACAGTTATGATCTTGAGTATTCTCGAGTAATCCACTTTTAGTCCATGTAATTAGAAGTAATCCACTTGTAATCCAAAACAATTAAGCGTAATCCACTTATACTCCATTTAACTCGGAGTAATCCACTTGTCATCTATCTGATTCTGAGTAATCCACTTGAATTTTGGATTAATATATTGTAATCCATGTAATTCAGAATAATCCAATTGTAATCCATATAATTCGGAGTAGCACAAAGTAATCCACTTTAAATCCATATAATTATGAGAAATACACTTGTAATCCGTTTATCCAGAGTAATCCTTTTATAATTTAAATAATTGGGAGTGAACCACTTATAATCCAGAGTAATCCACTAATCAATAATCTATCGTAATCCAATTGTAATGCAGCTTATTCGAAGAAATTTAGGTAATCTAGGTAATTAATTTGTTCTTTAGAGTAATGTAAATAATTCAGAGTAATTTAAAAATATAGTAATCCAAGTATTTTTCAACTATTTTGGTGAAAATTGGTTGTACTTTTTTTAAATTAATTCTCCTAAATGATAAATTTAATTGTTTAATTTTTCGTTAAATATTGAAAATTTAACTATTTTGTAGAAAATTACTTTCTTTCAGTATTAAAAAACTAAAATTTCAATTGAAAATGTTAGTAGCCCATTTTTGGTTAAAAATTGATCTTTTTTGGTTGAAATTTGTTGAAAAATCTTCTTTTTTGCTAAAAAATTAATTAAGTAAGCATCTCGTGGTTGAAAATTTAACTATTTTTTTGGAAACTCGTTTTTTTTTTGTAAAAAGTTAATTTTTTTGAAAATGTAAGTTTTCCATATTTAAAAAAAAAGTTATAGTCATCATTTTAGTCGACATTTTTTGGATAAAAATGTTACTATTTTCTTGAAAAATCGTTGTTCTTTATCGGAAAACTCATGCTTTTTTTCAATTACTTTTTTTATAAAATTAATCTTTTTGGTTGTTAATTCATATTTTCGGTTTAAGAAATTCATCGTTTTGGTTGAACATTGAACTCCTTTGTTAAAAATTTATTTTTAATTTTCAACTATTTTGTTGAAAATTCGTTTTTTGTTAGTTGATAATTAATTTTTTTAATGAAAATTCATCTATTTTGTGAAAAATTAATCTACTTGGTTGAATGGTTGAAAATTCGTTAAAAATTCATTTTTCTGGTTCAAATTTTTGGATTTTAGTTGAAAATGGTTTAGTTGAAAATTTAACTCTATTGTTGAAAATTTCATTTAATTTTGTTAAAACTTAATGTTTTAAGTTGAAAATTAGTCAAATTTTCACTTTAAAAAAGTTTAAAAATGAAAATTTATATTTTTTAGTTGAAGATTCAACTTTTTGATTGAAAATTCATGTATTTTGTTGGAGATTCGTATTTTTTGGTACAAAATTAATCTTCTTGGATGAAAATTTATCTGTTTGGTTGAAAATTGAACTATTATAGTGAAAAATATAACTCATTTGTTGAAAATTGGTTTTTTATTAAATTTTCATTCTTTTTTTTTACAAAAAAAAATTAGCTATTCCAATTTTGGTTCAAAATTGATATTTTTTGGTTGTTAATTCAACTATTTGGTTGAAAATCTAGTTTTAAAATTTTAAATTCAACTAATTGGTTAAAAATTCGTGCATTTTATTGAAAATTCCTCTTTTTTGGTAAAAAATTTAATTCTTTTTGCTAAAATATGAATTTGCTTTGTAGACAATTCAACAGTTTTGTGAGTCATTTTTTTGGTTGAAAATTCAACTATTTTGTTGAAAACTCATTTTTTTTTTGTTCAAAAGTAATTTTTTAACTAAAAGTTGAACTATTTACATTTTTGGTTCTTACTTGAAAATTAACGTTTTTGGTTGAAAAGTGAACTATTTGTGTAAAAAATATAACTGCTATTTTGAAAATTTGGTTTTTAATACATTTTTATTTTTTCAACTAACATTTCAACAATTCCATTTTTGATTAAAAATTGATCTTTTTTAGTTGAAAATTCGAGTATTTGGCTAAAAATGTATCTTTTCAAATTAAAATTCAACTATTTGTTCGAAATTAGCATTTTTTGGTATAAAATTATTCTTTTCTGAAAAAAATTATGTTTTTGATTAAAAATGCAATTATTTGCAAATATGAATCTACTTTGTAGAAAATTTCACAATTATGTGAAATTCATTTTTTTTGCATAAATATTCAACTATGTATTAACACGAAATGACACGGAATGAGAAAAATCGAGAATGTTTAAAAGTTAAAAATGTGTGGTATTGCGGGTAAGCTCTTTTAACACGTAATTATAAAATTTGAGAAAATTAGGGAAAAAATGAAACAAAAAAAAAATTGAGGATAAATGAAAACAAGTTGCTTCCGGAGTTCCAGGGTAGGATTTCCTGCAATCCGCATTATTCAAAGTTGAAAATGTGTGGTATTGCGGTAAGCTCTTTAAACTCGTAATAAAAAAATTCGAGAAAATCAGAAAAAAAAACAAATAAATAAATTAAACTGAGGAAAAACGAAAATGATAAGTCGTTTCCTGAGTTGAGTAGGTTTTCCTGCAAGAAGGATTCCTGACCCTTCTTAATGTTTAAAAGTTAAAAATGTGTGGTATTGCGGTAAGCTCTTTTAACACGGAATATGAAAACCCGAGAAAATCAGGGGAAAAAAAAGAAAAAGAAAATTGAAGGAAAGTGAAAAGGACAAGTTGCTTCCGGAGTTCCAGGGTAGGATTTCCTGCAAGAAGGATTGCTAACCCTTCTACATGATTTAAAGTTAAAAATGTGTGATATTGCGGTAAGCTTCTCTAACACGCAATGAGAAAAACCGAGAAAATCAGGGAAAAATTAAAAAAAGAAAAATAATATTGAGAAAAAATGAAAATAAGTAGCTTCCTGAGTTCTAGGGTAAGTTTTTCTACAATACACACGATTAAAAATTAGAAATGTGTGGTATTGCGGTAAGCTCTTTCAATACCTAATAAGAAAATTCGAGAAAATCAGGGAGGAAAAAACAAATAAATAGAACTGAGGAAAAATAAAAACGACAAGTGGCCCCTGGAGTTCCAGGGTAGGTTTTCTGCTAGAGGGATTGCTAAACTTTCTACACGATTGAAAGATAAAAATGTGTGGTACTGCGGTAACATCTTCTAAGACGGAATGAGAGAAACGGAGAAAAGAAAGTGAAGAAACAAAAAATTATATAAAATTGAGGAAAAGTGAAAACGACAAGTTGCTTCCAGAGTTCCAGGGTAAGTTTTCCTGCATCTACATGATTAAAAGTTAAAAATGTGTGGTATTGCGGTAAGCTGTCTCCACACGTAATGATGAAACTCGAGAAAATCTGTTGGAAAGAAATAAATAAAACTGAGGAAAAATGAAAACGACAAGTTGCTTCCGGAGTTCCAGGGTAGTTTTTCCTGCAAGAAGGGTTTCTTACCCTTTGACATGATTTAAAGTTAAAGATGTGTGGTATTGTGGTAAGCTCGTTTAACACGGAATGAGAAAACCAAGAAAATCAGGGGAATAAATAAAAATAAAATTGAGGAATAGTGAAAACGGCAAGTTGCTTCCGGAGTTCCAGGGTAAGTTTTCCTACAACCCACATGATTAAAAGTTAGAAATGTGTGGTATTGCGGTAAGGTCTTTCAATACGTATTGAGAAAATTCAAGAAAATCAGGGGGGGAGCAAATAAATAGAACTGAGGAAAAATAAGAACGACAAGTTGCTTTCGAAGTTCCAGGGTAGGTTTTCCTGCAAGAAGGATTCCTAACCCTTCTTAGTATTTAAAAGTTGAAAATGTGTGGTATTGCGGTAAGCTCTTTTAACATGGAATGAGAAAACCCTAGAAAATCAGGAAAAAAAGAAAAAAAGATGAAGAGAATTGAGGAAAAGTGAAAAGGAAAAGTTGCTTCCGGAATTCCAGGGTCAGTTTTCCAGAAATCCACATGATTATGAGTTAGAAATGTGTGGTATTGCGGAAAGCTCTTCCAACGCGTAATGAGAAAACTCGAGAAAATCAGGGGGGAAAGAATAAATAAAACTGAAGAAAAATTAAAACAAGTTGCTTCGGGAGTTCCGGGGTAGGTTTTCTTGCAAGAATGATTCCTAACCTTTTTACATGATTTAAAGTTAAAAATGTGTGGTGCTGCGGTAAGCTCTTATGACAGGGAATGAGAAAAACAGAGAAAATGAAGGGGAAAAAATAAAAATGATATAAAATTGAGGAAAAGTGAAAATGTCAAGTTACTTCCGGCGAGAAGTGTTAGGAGACCAATGACTCGAAAGGCCAGAGTTCGCGGCCCGGATCTACCCCTACGCGCGTAAATAACTGATACACCCCCTCAATTCCCAGGTGCTCGCTTTGCTTCACCTCTCTATGTGAACCTCTCAACGTCTGGTTGAATTTTCAACTAACAAGTATTAATTTATAACAAGATTATTCAATTTTCTGAAAAAAATATGAACTTTTAACCAAATAGTTTAATTTTCAACTAAAATCATTCAATAAGATTAATTTTCTACAAAAAAAAAGACGAATTTTCAACAAATAGTTACATTTTTAAACAAACTGATGAATTTCCAACTGAAATGATGAATCTTCAGATATAATAGTTAAATTTTTAGTTAAAAGATCAATTTTTCATAAAAAGACGAATTTTCAACAAAGTACATGAATTTTTAACAAATTAGTGGAATTTTTGACTAAAAAATATAAATCTTTCACCAATAATTGGACAGTTAAATTCTTAGTTGAAACATAAATTTTCAATAAAAAAACAACAATTTTTTAACAACGTTTTCATCCAAAGAGATGAATTTTCAACTAGAATAATAAACCTTAAGCCAGGAAAAAAATGTATTAAAAAAATGGTTACATTTTCTGAAAAGAAACTAGTTTTTAACCAAAAGAGATAAATTATCAACAAAAAATGAATTAGTTGATATTTCAAAGAAAAAAATATTCAATTTTAAATTAAAAACAGTTGAATTCAACAAAATAAGATAAAATTTTAACAAAATAGTTGGTTCCTACACCAAAAAGAAAATTTTTTCATAAAACAATTGACTTTTAAAACAACACAAATGTTGAAATAATTGGTAGAATTTTCAACTGAAAAAAAAATTTCAACCAAACATTTGAATTTTCAACTGAAACAGATCAATTTTCCAGAAAAAATTGCAGAGTTGAATTTTTAGTTAGTTTTTAGTTGGTTTTCATTCAAAAAATAACAAATTTTCGACAAATGGTTAAATTTTTAAACAAAGTGATGAATTTTCAAACAAGTATTTGAATTTTTAACTAAAATAGATGAATTTTAAACCAAAAAGTTGAATTTTTAACTAAAAAATATAAATTTTTCACCCAAAATTGAATAGGTTACAAAATTTAGAAAAATTGTTTCAACCAAAAAAGAACGAGTTTTTGACAAATAGTTAAATTTTTAAACAAAGTGATGAATTTTTAACTCAAATTATGAATCTTCACCTATAATGGATAAATTTTTATTTTAAAGATAAATTTTCAACCAAAAAACAACGATTTTTTAACAAAGAAGTTAAATTTTCATCCAAAGAGATGAATTTTTAACCAAAAGCATTAATATATTATTAATAATTATTATATAATATTAATTTTTTACAAAAAAGACGAATTTTGAACAAAGAACATGAAGTTTTAATGAAATAGTGAAATTTTCAACTGAAAAATATAAATTTTTTACCAAAAATTGAATAGTTAAATTTTTAGTTGAACAATTTTTTTCAAGCAAAAAAGACTGCATTTTCGATCAATAGTTGAATTTTTAAAGAGAGTGATGAATTTTCAACTAAAACGATGAACCTTAAGCCAGAAAAAAAACTTTTTATTAAAATAGGACGAGTTTTCAACCAAATAGTAGAATTTTCAACTACAAAAGATTGCATCCAAAATTGAATGACTTAATTTTTAGTTAATAAATTTTTTTATCAAAAAAGAAAGAATTTTCAACAAATAGTACAATTTTCAACTCAAGTGATGAATTTTCAACAAAGTGCTTAAATATTTAACTGAAAAGCATGAATTTTCAACCAAGTAGTTGAATTTTCAACTAAAAAAAGGGAATTGTCAATTAAAATTGATTTTCTACCAAAAAAGACGAATTTTCAAATAAAAAAGATAAACTTATAATATAAAATTGAATAATTAAGTTTTTAGTTTGAAAAAAAATAATAATCAGGAAGAGATCCTTAGTTGATTTCGTAAAATATTGAGCATATTCGTTGAAAAATAGCCAAACTCGGAATTTGTTTATTAAAATTGTTTAAATAAATGATAGATTCTTAATTTTTGCAAGCATCATAGTGAAGAGCCATCAAAAAGAGATTCTTAGTTGATTTCGTAAAAAAATTGAGCTTATTCGTTGAAAAAAAGCCAAACTCTGAATTTGTTTATGAAAATTGTTTAAATAAATAATAATTCTTACAATTTTTCCAAGTATCAAAGCGAAAAGTTATCAGAGAAACGTTCATAGTTAATTTCGCAAAAAGAGTAGAAACTGTACGTTGAAAAATAGCCAAACTCTGAATTTGTTTATTAAAATTGTTTAAATAAATGATAGATTTTTTATTTTTTGAAGTATCATAGCTAAGAGCCATCAGAGAGAGATTCTTAGTTGATTTCGTAAAAAAATTGAGCTTATTCGTTGAAAAATAGCCAAACTCAGAATTTGTTTATGAAAATTGTTTAAATAAATAATAATTCTTACAATTTTTGCAAATATAATACCGAAGAGCCACCAGAAAGAGATTCATAGTTAATTTCGTCAGATAAATAGAAACTGTACGTTGAAAAATAGCCAAGCTCTGAATTTGTTTATGAAAATTGTTTAAATAAATAATAATTTTTCAATTTTTCCAAATATCCATCAGAAGAGATCCATCAGAAAGAGATTCTTAGTTGATTTCGTAAAAAAATTGAGCCTATTCGTTGAAAAATAGCCAAACTATGAATTTGTTTATGAAAATTGTTTAAATAAATAATAATTTTTGAAAAGTTTGCAAGTATTATAGCGAAAAGTCATCATAAAGACATTCATAGTTGATTTCATAAAAGACTGATCCTATTCGTTAAAAAATAGCCAAACTCTAAATTTATCTATGAAAATTGTTTAAATAATTAAAAATACTTGCAAATTTTAGAAACAGTCATAGCAAAAAGTCATCGGAAAATTAGTTAATTCAGAAAAAAAAAGTTGAACATTTTCGTTGATAAGCACCAATTCAAAAAAAAAATTGGTTATTAATTTGTTTATAACATAATCAAAAATTATTCAAAATTATATTGACTCACAGAAAATCACATCTCGATTATTTTATCACAGACATAAGACCTTGTTTGATAAATATAAAAATCTCTGAAAAATGGTACTTTTGAAAAGTTGAAAAATAATGGCAATTTTGTTGTTAAATAAAAAATTAACCAAATTTATTATCAAAAAATCCAAACACACAAAACTTAAAAAAATTAAAAATTCTTTTCTTTAAAAAAATAACGCCCAAATCGAATGCATAGTGTAGGCTGAAAATTGTTTTATCTAGGTTCAGCCATCGATTTTCAAAAGCAGCCGCAGCTCGACTTTTCCTATAATTTTCCCCATCTCATACCGCAGGGAGAAATAGGAATGATAATTTCCGATCATGCATTGGAAAATTTCCTGGAATTCTCGCTGTTATTGCTTTTCGAAATTTTGGAATTTTCAAGCAAAAGAGATTTCTGGAATTTATGGTTGTCACATATATGAGAGGAGCATTTTCATTCATGCCCGAGAAATTGTGAGCAAAAAAAAAGAGGAAAACTTATAAATGAATAGTTGAATAGAGTTATTCCGTTTGATATGAAATAGCAACTGTACTTTCATTTTTTTTTATTCGATTTTTAGGGAACTGAGGGGAAAAAAGGAGAGGTGAAGTAGGGGAATTTATTGGAAAGTTGAAGGAGGGAATATAGGGGAAATAATCGTAGTAGAGTAGGAAGACGGTGAGTAGGAGAAATAAGGGACGTGGAAGTGAAGGAAAATGATGGGAGGGAATTAGGGGAAGTGAAGGGAGAGGAAGTAGAAGAAGTGAAGGAAATGAAGAAAGGGAAAGTAGGGGAAGTAAGGAGAAATAAGGAGAGGAAAAGTTAGGTGAAATTAGGTGGGTAGGGTAAGTGAGAGGGATATGAGAAGTGACAGGAAATCAAGGGAGAGGAACTAGCGGAAGTGAGGAGAAATGAGAGGAAGTAGAGGAAGTGACGAAAGGGGAAATTGGGGAAATAGAAATAAGTAAAGTGATAAGAAATGAGTGAAGAGGCAGCAGAGACAGGAAGGGGGATATCAAAGGAATGAGAAAAATAGGAGAAATGTGGGGTGGAGAAGTAGGGAAATGATTGGGAAGAGAGAGGAAGGGAAATAGGGGTAATGAGGGGTAAGGAGTGGGAAGAAGGTGAGTAAGATAAATTCGGGAAGCGGAATTGAGGGTAAATGATGTAAGGGGGAGTAGGGAAAGTGAAGGAATTGAAGTAAGGAAAATGAGGGAAGGGAAAGTAGGGAAGATAGGGAGAAATTTGGAGAGAATAAGGGAGGGGAATAAGGGGATAGGGGAAGTAAGAGAGATAGAAGAAGTGAGAAGAAATTAGGAGAAAGTGAGACGAAATAAATCGAATCAGGGGAAGTAGGAGAAATTATGGAAAATAAAGAAAGGGGATATGAGGGTAGGAGAAATAGGGGAAGTGATTGGGAATAAGCGGATGAGAAGTAGAGGAAGAAAGGGTGCTTTTTCAATGGGTGACGGAACTGTGGGAAGTGACACGAAATGTGAAATGAGGAAGTAGGGATAATGATTAGGGAGTGAGAGGGGGGGAATAGCGGAAATGTGGTTTGGTGGAGTTGGAAGAGTGTGAGTAGGAGAAATGTGGGAAGTGGAAGTTAGCGGAAATTATGGGAGAGGGAGCAGAGAAAGTGAGAGGGATAGGGGAAGTGAGAAGAAATTAAGGGAGAGAAACTAGATGAAGTGAGGAAAAGTAGATGAAGTGAAGGGAGAGAAAGCAGAGGAAATAAAGGAATTGAAGTAAGGTAAATGAGGAGAGAGAAAGTAGGAGAAATAAGGGAAAAATTAGGAGAGGAAAAGTGAGGGAAAATTAGATAGGTAGGGTAAGTAAGAGGATTAGGAGGAGTTTCAGAAAATTAAGGGAGAGGAACTGGCGGAAGTGAGAAGAAATGAGGGGGAGTAGAGGAAGTGAGGGAAAGTGAGGGAAAGTGAGGAGAGGGGAAATTGGGAAAACAGAAATAAGGGAACTGATTAGAAATGAGCGAAGAGGAAGGAAGAGGGATATCAAGGGAGAGAGGAAACTAGGAGAAATGAGGGAAAATATGGGGTTGGGGAGTAGGGGAATGATGAGGGAATGAGAGAAAAGGAAATAGGGGAAATTTGGGGTGAGGAGTAGAAAGAGGGTGACTAAGAGAAATTAGGAAAGTGGATGTGAGGGGAAATGATGTAACGGAAGTAAAGGGAGTGGAAATAGAGGAAATAAAGGAATTAAAGTGAGGGAAACAAGGGGAGGGAAAATTAGGGAAAATAGAGAGAAATTAGGAGAAAAAAAGT
>JAABKJ010007305.1:0-21081 GCA_011634705.1 Andricus grossulariae | reverse complement strand
CACTTGCGAGATGGATGCAGAAAGCTGTCATTCTTGGGTCGCTTCGTGTCCTCAAAACACACGAAAGTTTCGCCGACGTGTCGTTGTGATTTCGTCGTGTCCTGTGACAGTTGCTCCCAGTGGGACCCTGCGGTGGTTGTTAACCTTTAGTTTTCAATTATATATATCCTATATATATATATATATATAGTTAAAAGTTTGTCATAAGGGCAACCGCAGGATTTCACTGAAAGCAGGTGCTAATCTGAAAAATTGCATCCGCTCTCAGCAAAATCACGGTAAAATTTCAGTTGTAACCACGTCTCCCGACCGTGAGATAGGTGGTTACAGTCTGCCATGAATTCAATACGATGATCCGGCAAAAGTCTCGTGCACCTCTGCCCTGAGGACACGGAGCGACCCAATGATGAACGCCTTCTGCATTTTCCCCGCAAGTGTCTCAGCATTTTGTTGACACGCAGAGATACTATTCAGGCTATTAACCAGTGAAACCTTGGCACCTCCAAGAGCGCCGATGATCAAGACAATTAGTTCAATGGAATGATCGGTGTCTACTTGAAGGCAGCGAAGCCGTATTTTCTTATGACTTTTTTGGTTTAAATAAGGCGGCAGATTCAAATATAGTATGGAAGAGAATTTAAAAATAGTTATAAAAGTCATGTAAAATTACTTTATTGGTAATAAGTGACTGGACTAAAACTGTAAACTTATTAAAATTGAATAAAATGATAAAAAGTAATCACATTATTGAAAATTATAGAATAGTATAAAAAAAGGAAAGCCGATGTGATTTAAAATTGGTGGAGTACACATTTTGTAAACACGTGGCTTACAAATTTTTTTCTGTTGAAAGTTACAATAAAACTTTGAAGTTTTCACTAGTAAAAAATATAATCATTCTAAGATCCTCAAAACCTGTGTACATTAGCATTGTCAAATTCTAATTGGAACCTTTAAAGGCTGCAAATTTGTAAAAAATAATTTTCCTGCAGATAAAAAAAGTGGCGTGAAATTTTAAAGATGACTAATGGATTTTATAATTACAAAATAATTGTAAATTATAGTATAAAAATCATTATGAAGGTCCTACATGAGTGTTCACACTTTATATTAATTAAAAAGAGCCAGAGGAATAAATCTCGCGTAGCTTGTGCGTAAGTGAAGTAATTATTGATATTATGCCAATAATATTATGCAATTAATGAGTAAGAAGTTTGAATTAATGTTCTAATGTTCCATTTTAAGTTTTCAAGTTGCATATGATTTTGATGGAAAAATATTGTATTATTTTGTCCAGTACAATAAGCTTTATTAATTTCCTTCAGCATTTTTTCACTACATTTCTTACACAACCTTAATTTATACTTCATTATCTCCATTCGTAGTGCATATATAATTTTAATTTTATTCATGTCTTTTTTTCCAGCTGCACAAAATCCTTTTGCCTAAACAACTGAAAGGCTTGGTAAGATAAGAGTAATGATATCTTTTTAATACTATCAAGTAAAGAGGATTTTCTCCTATTATAAATGGCCTTTTTACAATATATATTTTTATCTTATATATTTATAAATTATACTTGTTTCTATGTTCATTTTTATTAAACATTCATTTAAAGTTCGTATTCATAAACTGCATAATATTATTGGCATAATAATAATATTACTAAGTATTTAACTCACGCACATGCTTTACGAGTTTTATTCCTTTTGCTGTTTTTAATTATCATGAAGTATGAAGACACATTCAGGGCCTTCATAATGATTTTTATATTATAATTTACATTCACACAACTTTTTTTATCTGCAGAAAAATTGTTTTGTACAAATTAGTAGCCTTTGAAGGTTCCAATACGCGTTTCACAATGATAATGTATACAATTAACAATAAACTAAATGTTACATGACCGCGATAAAAATGGCGGCTCTGGCGCTTTCAAGTAGGCACAGATCGTTCCACTGAATCCTGCATCCAGTGTATTATATATATTAGTAAGTACTATTCAATATTGTTTATAGAATTAACAATATTACGTACCAGCCTCGTTCCCAATAGCTGCTTTGAATTAATTTAAAAAAAAGTGGGATTATACTGTTATACACATCAGCCTTTTTGTGTTGATATTTATCACATTTGAACTGCCGTGTTTAGAAGAAAACCCTTAACTGTAAAATTTATGTCGGGAAAATTGACGAAAATATCTTTACCGAAAAAAATTCGATACTCTGAGGTCGATTCTTTGGTATCGATACTTCGGCATCGATACTTTTTCGCAGTATCGCCCATCCCTACCCTGCATGTCTTATACCAGTGTCCAGCATTAGCTAGGCTCAGGCAACAAAACCTTTGGGGTACATTTCATGGAACCTGAAGAAATTATAACGCGATCAGCGTGAAAATACTAGGCTTCATCAAGAGGTCTGGGATCAACTACTAAGAGCGAATGCTTAAGGGTGTAGTATAATAGGCTTTATAGCTTGAGCGCCAGGGGGGCTCCATCGGGGCTCTCCGCCCGCATATAAACTTAAATAAATATACTATGTGGGTATCTCACAAAATATCTAGATGGTAATACAGTATTTCAAAAAGATTTCAGACTTTGTAAGTATACAACGTTAACGTGGTGACATAACCCCACTTTTTCACAGAAGGGCTTTAGCATAACTTCTTTATCAAAATTTTGGTTGAAAGCTAGTTGCGCATTGACTTGAATATTTGAGAAACTTCTCACACTGCTGTCAACCTTCATGCCACGTGATTCCGGTTTGAATAGTCGGTCTCATTTTCTTGTATTCCACCTGAATTCGTGCTCGGGCACGACGTGATTGGGAAAGGTCACTTTGCGACTCGACAGATTTTCCAACGTATGAATCCTTTTGCACATATCTTCAAAACAAGGTTGGCGCATTGAAGATTCCCGAAGCTGGTTCCGATGCAGCTAGGGAATCATCTGCATCAAGGAATCAATCATCGTAGAAAAACCAAGGCAACGAGGATCTTTCCAAAGCTCAGCTGGATCATGACATCTTTTTCAACGGATCAATCTCAGGGTAATAATGCAGAATTTAACAGAGTTGATAATAAAGCCCACAAATTTGCATCTTGTCCCTGGGACAAAAACCTTTGTTGTTTATTGATAATAAATCCGAGTTTCTTTAATGAGCTTGTTGTCTCAATAATGGTAGTTGCACAGTCAAAAAAGTTTTAGCCTATACAAAAGATATCATCAATATATACTTGTACACGAGGATGGTACAAAAAAAGGCAAAGTTCGAATTTCATTTGGGGAATAACTCATTTTTTAGGTTTAAAAAAATGAATAAGCGATTCTTTTCGACTGGAAAATATTAAATGGCGCCGTCCAGCCTCTCCATTTCCCCACACGAATAAAATAGAGCAAACCCCTATTTCCACAAATGTGCAACTGGAAGGAAGAAGTGTTAATAAAAGGTGTGCAAATTACAGGGACCTCTTAAAATCACTTCCCCGAATGTGACACTTCGCACTGATTTTTTATTTGCCCCCCCCCACCCCCCTTCCAGCATGCCAAACAAACCACACACTAAACTAGGGTCAAGTATTTTCCGGTGTATTGGTCGTAAATATTATTTTTGTGCAATTTTTTTTAAACATCATTTTTAATAGACTAAATGGACTAAAAATGGACAAAGAAGTTTCATGTGGTTTTGTACTAATCATTAATTGTTTAAATGATATTTTTAATATTTTATCGGCAATTATCGGTACCCTCCCAACGAGATAAACTAATTCAACGATATAAAAAATGCGTACAGCCGATTTATTTTTTTAAATTTTTTTCATTGTTTGAATATAAACTTTGACAGAAAGGAGGCAGAAAAAAGTGCATTTTCAAATTTTTTAATGAATTTCCATTAGCTCCTTTTATGCTGACACTTTTCATTATTACTCTTATATTTTTAAACAATATTCATTTTCTTCAATTTTTTTTTTAAACTACAAAAAAGTAATATTTACAACATTAGACATAGATCTAACCTATTCAGCCTCTCATGCAAAGATGTTCGTCACGATATCTCAAATATCGGATAAATGAAAGAAAACTAAATTTCTATATTTTAATAAAATATTAATTTATTGCTTGCTAGTGCGCCTATGACTACTTTTGCTTCACGTTTAGCAGGCCACGTCTTGATTTTTCACTATCTGACTCCGTATTACTGCTATCTTGATTTGAGGCGTCACCGCCGCACAGTGGTGCCCGTCAATGCAAAAATGGGACATGGTAAGAAAATTTGCGAAAATCGAGAGGAAATTGGTACCTAGTAGGTTTTTTTGGTCACTGAACAAGAATATGATGTCAAAATAAGCGAAAATTGCCTCTAAGTGCAAAAATTTTGAAATTTAATTTTTTTTCGCAATATTTTTTCAAAAAAAAAATTTCGTAAGAATTGCATAAGAAAGCAAATTGTAACAGATGAATGAGCAAATTTTCAAATTTTCAGAATTTTGCAACGGTTGTTACCCTTGCAAAAATGGGACATGCTAAGAAAATGTGCGAGAATCGAGTTGAAATCAGGTGTACTTGATGATTTTGGGGTTTTTGAGCACGCATATGGTGTGAAGAAAATCAATGGTTGCCATTAAGTGCAAAATTTTGCAATCAAAATTTGTTTTCGTAATTTTTTTAACAACATTTTTTTCAATATAAATTGAATAGGAAGTTAGTAATTATAACAGATAATTGAACTAACTTTCTCATTTGCAAAATTTTTCTAGAGTATATATTTCCCTTGCAAAAATGCATAATAATTTTTAACCTTCCGTTATCTACCATTAATTGCACGAAAATCTGTGAAATTTATATTATTGATTTATTTATGTTCGCCGATCACAAACATAAATCTTAAAAAATCAAATATTGTCATTGAGTGCAAACATTTTGGCAGTTGCAATTTTTTCGCACAATTTTTGCAAAATCATTTTTTCTTTAAATACTCATCTCTGAAAAAAACATCTGATAAAACTTTAAACGTGATCTTATAGAATACTTTAGGAACCGTGGATAATAAGTAAATTCTATAAGCGCTAATACACACAATACTATATATAAATATATTATACTGTGTATAGATATTACAATGAACCTGTATATTACGTGACGGCAATGCCGAATTATTTATTCAATATATAAGTTATTGAAAATATTTTCAATATTATCTTAGCATACTTAGATAGTTTTTACTTTAAAAAATGAACTGCACTTGTCAAAACGTTGCAATATTATAAGAACCAGAGTTATGAATTGTTCAAAAAAGCAGAAAATAGATTTTTTCAATTTTCAATTGTAAATAGCTTTTAATCTATAAGTTTTTTGTACATAACAAACATAGTATTTTTTCCTTATTTTGCCCCATACTTTCAGAAAAAATTGGTTGGAAATCGAAAGAAAAAAACTGCAAAGAAATTGTTTAAACAAAATTAATAGTAACAATTTGCATCATAATATATTATTGAAACATCTTCACCACTTTTAATAAAAATATTGACGGAATATTGCGGTATACTATCATTTTTCTACAAATGTACTTTTATTTTTTAAAGAAAACTTATGCAATTTTCATGATTTTCCTATTGATTTAATAAAAAATGAAAACTTTATCGAGAATTTTTATTAAAGTATGTGTAAAGTACTTACTTTCCTAAGTCGAAAATTTTTTTGTTAATAACGATAGATGCAATAGGCTCTCATGTATGCTGTTTCAAAGGTCATGCACGTTTGATACTCAAATACGAATGAAAGGCATATCTTACCTGTATGTCCTCTTATCATTTCTCCACCACTGCAGATGCACGATAACGAAACGGGAGCTTCGTTTGTAACTTCAATTCTCTATTTATCAAAATATGCTAAAGGAAAGACAGATCTAGTAACTTTTTTCTCACCATGTCCCATTTTTGGATTGACAGGATCACTGTGCGTCGATAAAATATGCCGGAAGAGGTCATTAAAAGCCGGCATATTTTGCCAGAAGGCTTTTACGTACCTAATAATCATCCTGTTTTAATAATTTTTTAATTTTCCTGTGTGTTTTCCATCTCAGTTAATTTATAGTACTGTTACTTATTTTACTTAAAACGACATATCAATTCGTTATTGTCTATATTTCACGTAAGAAATCGAATATAAAATATGATATATTCGGACCAATATGGAATTCTTTTTAACTGAGAGTGTTTCAAGATGCCTATGAGGAAGATTTCAAAGCCTGCGAATATTTCAAGGGAATATATAAATATAAATATTCAAGGTTAGCAAAAATGGAGGGTGGGGATAAATAGAAGCTGAGTCGTCTGCTGCAACTATATATAGTTTAGTCAAATGTGCATTCGACGTATGTTGCGCCCACCTCTTATTTGTATATTTGTAAGTCTCGTCCTTATTCTGTCTGTCCGTTCTCCATTGGGCACCGTCTCTCTATAAATTTAAAGAAAGATCGTCGACCTCTTATTCCCTTCCACAAAAGTCCAGGGAAGAAGAAAAAACGAGTCTCGCGGAAAGCTTCAAGCATCCTTGGATACTCTGCTCGGGAACGAGGCTTGACGAAATGAGAACCGCGCATCCAAGATCGAGTACCCTTTCTAATAAGTTGATTGTATTTGCTTCAATACTAATTGCACTTTTTCTCAAGATTCTTGACAACTTTTTGTATACTCAGTTGCTTTTAATTAATTTTTTAAGGGGGCCTAAAATTATTTTGCAGGAGTAAGGGGCCTTGCATAAATTAGGAAAAATCTTTTGGAACGGGGGGGGAGGGCAGCTATTTTTTATGCTTTCTTACATGGGGGTATGTGGTCAATATGTAATATATATTTTGAAGTCTGCGAATCACAGAAAAATAAAAGTTAAAAAGATGTTATTGTAAGCAGCTGATTGTCAGCGTATTCAGTATTACCACAGTAGTATTATTACTGTATTATCAGTATTACTTTTAATATGCCTAACAATATTAGTAGTGCCTAGTGATGTTAGTATTAATATGAACTGCAGTAATGATAACTTCACGAAATAATAATAAGTGGATAAACAAATAAGGGGCATTCCACAAATTACGTAAGGTGTTTTTCTTAAATTTTCTTCGCCCCCCTTCCACCCAAATCATACTAAAGTTTTATGAACTAAAAAAATAAAATTTGGTAATAACAATAAGTATTTAGTTTTACAAACGTAGAATTTTATAATTACTTTATGACCTAAAATTTTGGGTCCGTATCATGCCAACCCTTGGTAAGTCACATTGCAGCAAGTCACATTTGTGGCAAGTCATTCGCGGTAAGTCATATTGCGGCATCTCTCATTTTAAAAAAATGGGAGTCCACAAACAAATTAGCAAAAAGTAGTGGGGTAACTTAAATTATTTCTATAGCCAATCGCACTTTTGCGCATTTCCTCTGGACTTCAAATTTTTCTGAATGAGAGATGAAAAGGAACGAAAAGGACAGACTTCACAGTCATCGATTTTGGTTGCAAATTCAACAATTTGATTGAAATTTGTTTTATTTTTTAGTTTGGAAATTCATCTTTTTTTAGTTACAACTGCAATACGCTAGTTAAAAATAATTCTGTTTCGATGGGAAATAAACTTTTTTTCTTTTGGTAGAAACTTAACTATTTGAGCGAAAGTTGAACTACTATATTAAAAAAAAAATTATATTTTAAGATGCATTAATTTAGATGAAAATTCATTTCTTCGGTTGAAAATTGAACTATTTTCTTGATCATTTGTTTCTTCTTTGTAAAAAAATTATTTTTTCAACTGAAAATGTAACTATATTATTTTTGGTTTCAAGATCATTTTTTTAAGCTGCAAATTCAATTATTTGGACAAAAATTCATGTATTTTGTTAAAAATGCAACAGTTTGGTTGAAAATTAATCTGTTTTAGTTGAGGATTCAAGTATTTCACTGCAAATTCGTTTCTTTTTTGTTAAATTCAACTGTTTCTGATTTAAAATAAAAATATTTTTTGGTTGAAATTTCAACTATTACATTTTTTATTGAAAATTCGTCTTTTTATGTTGAAAATTCAACTCATTGGTTGTGGCTTGAACTACTTCCTTATAAAATACTTTTTTTTAGTTCAAGATTCATGATTTTCGTTAAAAATTAATTTCATTGGTTAAGAATTGAACAAGTTTGTTGAAAATTCGTTTTTTGGTTTAAAATTAATTTTTTTAACTAAAAATTCAACTTTTTGGTTAAATTTTGTTTTGCTTGAAGACAAATGTTTTGTAGAAACTTTGTCTTTTTGGTTTGAAAATTCAACTTTTTGGTTGAAAATTAAACTTTTTTTTTTAGAAAGCTCTTATTCTGTATGGATTAAAAATCTTTCTTGACTGAAAATTCAACTCTTGTTGAAACCTCGTCTTCTGGATTTGAAAATTCATCTCTTTCGGTAGGAATTAAATTTTTTCTTGATAAAAATGCGACTGCTTGATTGCAAGTGAATCTGTTTTGTTTGATGATGCAACTATTTTGTTGAAAATTTGTATTTTTTGTTTAATTCAACAGTTTTTGTTTTGAAATAAAAATCTTGGTTAATTCGTAAGAAACAGTGAGAATTCACTCCACTCCCCTTCATTTGACTCGACTTACCTTGTTTTTGGATGACCCCTAAATAAATTGACGAACAAAATTTAGACGGTAAAAATTACTTAAGATAGGGGTATCAAAACTCACGGTCCTCACAAGAGGGGGGGGGGGTGATTTTTTATTTTCTAGGAACAGAATAATTTTTTTGTATCAAAAATTTTCCGAAAGCCGATCTTCAAAACCTGTGAAATTGTAACCTGAAAATTCTTGGACGATTTACGCAGAACTTGCTTAATTTTTAAAATAATTTTTTTACCCTTATTCAGAAACTCAATATCCTGGAAGTAACTTTAGTTTTTCTATTTAAATTGAAGATTGCATTTTGATAGCAAACCGCAGCTGAGCCTTCTACAATTTGTGGTCAATGTCACTTTGAGATTGTCAGTTTCCATATCAATTTCCTCGAAACTGCTATAAACCTTTTCTAATCAAACGTTCTTGACTTCAATTTAGCAACAATTTAGGTCGGAAGTGAACTTTTTTTAATCTTCAAATGGCGATTTCGATTTTATAGATTACTTTTTATTTTATATTTTGTTTGGTATTCTAAAAAAAAAGGAGCTCATTTTCCGAAATAAATTAAGTTTCGCAGATTGAACTTTACAGAATTTTTTAAATTCAAATATTTTTGAAATACTAAAAAAAAAACTAAAAATACTTCATAAAATCGAGGGAAATAGGCAAATTATTGTGTATAACCAATTTCAAAAGAGAAATTTAGTTATTTGAGACTTTCTTTCCCTTTAGAAAAAAATCGCAATTTTTATTTAATCCTATCATTGATGGCTTATTTTATTCTTTGAAATACTACCTACAATTTTAAGTAGATGGTTTTTATTTAAAATAAACTAGAAACAATCTGGCTAGGGAGATTCGTAACTAGATATTATTCAATTTTGTCAATCAACAATTTGTTTAATGTAAATTTAACTGTGTTTTAGTAATACACAATCTAAAATCACCGATGTTAAGTAAACAATTACAGATTCAACTATTTTCCCCGAATTGCAGATAGATTTAACAATGTATCTATTTCTGTGGATTTTTAAACTATTCTAAAGATTACTGAATTTTCAGCTGAGATAACTATCTAATTCAATTGGTTTTCATCAATTATATCTATTAATAATTATTTCTTCTCTCTTTGTTTCAGGTAAGTTTCCTTTATGGCTGTACAAGTACTTAAGTGTCTTCCAGTTCGTGAGTCAACAACAAAATTAACTTATAAATTATGTGCTAAATTATCATATCTTGTTCCATAAAAAAGGTCCTTGCACCTTAGGCTGTCCTATACGACACGTAAATCTTATGTCGATTGAGATCGATATCTGCGATAAAGTAGTTCGTTCTGGTCTCAGATGAGATTTTCCCACTTAATCGACTCTTTCAATCCATCATTTTTCCTGTTTAACCAAAGTGACGATGGTAATGGGTTTCTCGAAGCTGAGCACTGAACAATCATTTTCTTTCTCTTATTTCCTTCTCACTATCCTCCCAGTTTTGCCAGAGGTGCCTGGCTAATGGAGAAATTCCGACACGATCGGAAGTCGAAGAGAGGTAGGAGAGGAGGCCGGAAGTTTCGCTCTGAAGATATCAAGTGACATTCCGCCAGGTCGATTATATTCGGGATGAGGTTGAGGTGAAATAGGAAGAGGAGGAGTAGTTGGAGACTAACGTCAGTTAAAGCCAACTTATCCAGCCTCCTGTAATTAATGAAGTTATGACGCCTCACTGATGCAATAATGAGTTCCCTATTCCGATTTCCTTCTAAACATCTCAAACCGATGAAAACTTGTCACAATTTGATATATTCAGAGTGCCCACCCGAGTCGAAATTTTAGCCCTCTTTTAGACCTCTAAATTGTAGGACTTAATAGGACTTAGGAGGGCTTGTAGAGGTCTGAATTTGTATTAGATTAGGCCCTCTTTTAGTCCTACAAAGTGGTACAAAAGTCCAGTTTTCTTACTTTCAGGGCTAAAAGAGGGCCTAATTTAATGAAAATTGGCCCTCTCAGGTTCTCCTAAGTACTCTGTTTAGGCCCTGCTGTAGCCCTCTAAATCCTCGAGATACAAAGTGACATCACATGACCATTTACCCCTGGACAAACACATATACACCAAAATTATAGGGATACATTTTATAATCTGATTATATTTTCACTGAAAACAATATTGTTTCTTTACCAAAATATTTGGAATAAACTTTATTACTGAGAGATTAGATTAATCACTTTCGAAATTCCTGTTATCAGTTCACTAATTGCTTCAATTGGTTTTAATAGGTGTAAATTAAAAATTGTATTAAAAAAGCAATGCTGTTTCTCATGGAAATATAGTCAGACTTAAAATTAGCCTTATACTTTTGGTGTCCGCCTGTTTGTCCAGGAGTAAAAGGTGTCTTATCGTGTGACGTTACTTCTCACCTTAAAATATTTCGAGCTATGTACCTGAAAAACTATTCTAGATTAATACAAACAAGAAAAATTTAAAGTGTACAACTGCACAAAGTGCAATATGAGTGAAAAGTATACTTTAATCCTCGCAAATGAAATTTGAATGAATAAATGCTTATCATAAAATTGGCGTTGTAAAGAAAATTTGATAAAAAATGAATCAGATTTTGTTTAAAGCACACTTGTTTATGTGCTTTTTGAACTCTGGCTTGTCAAAGGTGCGATTATTTATGAAATAAAAAATGAATTATTTTGGAATTCTTAGATAATTTTAAGGAAGGACTTTTGTATTATTCCCATAAAAAACTCTTAAGAACCTACATCATTGAACATTACTGTGATTCACAATGATTAAAGATTTTAAAACCAATTTCTGGTAGAATATATATGTATATATATATATATGTATAATTTTTCTAACAAAAATGTGAACTTACTCAAATCTGCAGCTTAAAATAATTTTTTTTTTACATTCTACGAAAAACACTACAAATTTCTATTTTTATGTTATGGTTCGAATGCTCAAAATTGGGATAGTAAATATTGTGCCATAAGTGTTTCCCCATAAAAAACAGAACAGAAAGTTCTCACGAATTTCAAATTTGTATTGACTTTTTTCGCATTTCAGAGAAACCAATTTTATAGCTCTGCCTGATATACCATAACCATTTTTATTATGCATATTAACAAATAAGGTGAATGAACTAATTATAATGAATACGTAATTAAATAGAATAATTAAATTATATAAATACGAAAAAAGCACATAGGTCGTCAGGACGTAAGCGAATCAAAAGAGGGCCTCGAGGTCCAATGGGATTCAAAAGAAGACGTGGGGGGTTAAGCAGTACTAAAGGAGGCCTTAAGTGGAATCATGCAGGGCCAAAGTAGGGCAAAAATTTCGACTCAGGTATGCTGCATTTTATTATGCTTGTAATGAAAAGAACTTTCGCAACCTAAGTTTGAATTTGAGTATTAGTTGCGCTTGTTATGTCTTAAGTGTAATGTTTGTTTGGCGAATTTGGAGTTTTGGAAAAGTCGGTTAAAGCTGGAGTTGATTGTTTTGGGGGAATCCGATCCTGACGTTTCGTATATCCGTACGGGATAAATGTACGCGTGTGGGGCGAAAGGTGCGGGGTCCAAAGTGAAGGGTTCGCCGAACACAGAGATTAGCAGTTCGGACGAGACTTTCGTGTTTCTCGGATCCTAAAACCGTAGATCACGATAATTGTGAGAACAATGCCGCAGCAAAATTTCACGCTAAGCGATCTTCGAGACCCTGGCCGGAATTCCGGCGATCATAGATCACGATCGATTCCCACATTGGGAGACGAACGCTAGACCAGACACGTCGATCACGAAGATGGATTCGACCATTACATTTACTGGCCCATTAATTGCCCGAGTACAATTTTACAAATTGGTACAAGAATGAGATTTTGAGATCAAATATGCGGGGTGGCCGTAGGTCAGGGAAATCCTGGAAAGCAGGGAAAAGTCAGGGAAAATCAGGGAAAAGTCAGAGATTCCGTGTAGGAAATTATCGGGAAACTATTCGGGTCCTGGATAGACCATCCTGAACGTAAATGTGGCGCTGTCGAGACGGTCTATTATCGCGCTGAGTAGAAGTGAAGCGTTTTTGTATGATCAAACGCTAGTCTGAAACGCTAATCTAGCGTTAGGCAGTCGGTCTTGTGAAAACCTATTTTAGATGGTTGACGTTACAAATTATTTCAAAGACTGTTTTAGATTATGAGAAAAAATTCTTTGCTTTTACTGCTCATTTTTCATTTTTGATACTTTTAAAAACCCTAAATATTTTTGGAAATGTGAAAAAAATATATGGAGTCAATACTTTAAAAATTTGTTGGAAATGATGGGCTAGTCAGCACACGATTAGGGTCTGAAAGAACTGACTGCTTTTTCATGTTTGGTACTTTTAACCACTTTGTCTTATTTCGGAATGTGCAAAAAAATATTTGAGTTAGATTTTGAGAAAAATGATTGGTCATGACAAGCTAACCAGCACCCGATTAGGGTCCGAAAAGACTAACTACTATCGGCGAAGAAATTGTAGGCTTCTGTCTTTGAAGCTCAACAACTCAGTCAAAAAAAATGCTAGCGTAATAAGTAAATAGTCACTTGAAAGCTTAGAGTGTTCTACGTAAATGAGCTTGAAGGCGTTAATGTAAAAAATGTTTGGTTTGCAGACTGCAAAATGTAAAAAAAGGTAAGGAATTTCGGGCACATTTAAGAAGAGTCAAGTTTAGAGCATTATTTTTTATACAGGAGGCAATGGGAAAAATTTGAAAAAATTCATGAACATAAAGAAAACATTTGTGAAAAAAATGCAGTTAACAAATTTGAGAAATAATAAAAATTGTTGCTTAAAATTACAAAAATGTACAAATGCACTATCTTTAGTTCTAATGAAGATATTAAAGCGATTCAAACTCCAAACTGTAACGCAAAGGCTCTATAACTATTTACAATCTTATTTTCGGACATTTTTTGTTGTTGGAAAATAAGTGTTAGAAACCAGCGGTGGTGCCTTTTTTTGCTGCCGGTCAGAAGAGGCGTCAATGTGTGGGCAAGAGTTCAGAAGCGCGGGTCAGAGAAAGGTACCAGCGGTCGGCAGCAAAAAAGGGCACCCCCGCTGCTTTCTCACACTTGCTTTCCAACCAAAAAAATCTCCACAATTATCGCGATTTTCACGAAAAAAGATCACATCCTTCCGGGAGATTGTAAATAATTACAGAGCCTATCCGTTACAGTCTGGAGTTTGAGTAGCTTTAATACCTTAATTAGAACTGAACATAGTATAGTTGTCCATTTTTGTAATTTTAAGCAAAATTTTTCATTATTTCTCCATTTTTTTAATAGCAATTTGTTCATAAATGTTTTCTTCATATTCAAGAATTCTTAAAATTTTTAGCCATTTGCCTCTTGTATAAAAAATAATGCCCTAAACTTGACTGTTCTTAAATGTGCCCGAAATTCCTTACTTTTTTTTTTTTACATTTTTCAGTCTGCAAAGCACAATAATTTTGTTACATTAACGTCTTTAAGCTCATTTATGTAGAACACTTTCGGCTTTCAAAAAACTATTTACTTATCATGCTAGGTTTTTTGGCTAAGTTATTAAACTTCAAAGCTATAGATGCCTACAATTTTCTCGCTGATAGTGGACGATGAAAAAGAGTCATTTTTTTTATGTTCATTTTTCTCCTTTCTTACTTTTAAAAACACCTTGGCTATTTTTGAAAATGTACGAAAATGGGATTTTGAACAAAATCTTGCAAAAGTCTGGGAGTTTTTATAAGAGGCAATTTGAGTAACTGTTAAGGATAATCAATTTGAAATTAATAAATTTTAATTTGAAATTTTTCTATTTTGTTTATAAAAGATTCTTTGACTTTTAATAGCCTTGTATTTCTATTTCTTTTTTTTTAGTTACATCTTCCTGATGATTATATTTTTAATTACAAATTTTATTATTTGGTTGTAAATGTAATAATTCTATTAAAACGTAATCTTTTTTGGTTGAAAATTCAACTATTTTATTGAAAAATCCTCTTTTTGGGTTGAAAAATCAACAATTAAGTAGAAAATTAACTTTTTGTTGAAAATTCATATTTTGGTGTTGAAAATGCAACTAAAATCTTTTTTGGTTAAAATATTTGCTATTAGTCGTCGAAAATGCATATGCTTTGGTTGAAAATTAAACTGCTAGGTAGAAGGTTAAACCACTTTGTTAAAAATTATTTTTTTGTTTAATATTCATCATTTCAGTTGAAAATTCATCTATTTGGTTGAAAGTTCAACTCTGTTGTTGAAAATTATTTCTTTCTTAAAATTGAAAATTCAACTACTTGTGTAAAATTTGAACTACTGTGTTCAAAATTGATTTTTTTAGTTAAAAATTCAACTGTTTGATTGAAAATACATGTATTTTTTCGAAAACTATTTTTATTTGGTAAAAAATTAAGCTTTTTGGTTGAAAATTTGTTTTTTTTTGTTTCTAAATTCCTTTTCTTTTTTAGAAATTTAATTTTTTTGGTTAAAATATTAACTATTACATTTTTTGTTGAAAATTCATCTTGTTGGGCTGAAAATTCAACTCTTTGCTTGAACATTTAACTAATTTGTTAAAAAGTTCATTTTGTTGTTGAAATATTAGCTATTACATTTTTTGTTGAGAATTTGTCTTTTTATTGAAAATTCAAATGTTTTCTAAAAAATTCGTCTTTCTGGTTTCGAAATTTAACTGTTTGGTTTAAAATATAACTGTTTTTCGTTAAAGTTCATCTTTTTCGTTTGAAAATTCGACTATTTGGTTAAAAATTCACCATTCAAGGTAGAGAATTCTAGTATTTGGTTAAAAAGTCAACTATTTTGTTGAAAATTTAATTTTTACCTTCAAAATTCAAGCATTTTGTCAAAAATGCATCTTTTTGAAGCTGAATCTCTTTGAGTTAAAAATTCAACTATATGTATTTTCTAGAAAATTCAACTTTAGTTAAAAATAACTTTTTTTATGAAAATTAATATTTTCTGGTTGAAAATTCAACAGTCAACTGTTTTCTAAAGCCTTAGAATTTTTTAAAACTTAACTCCATTGTTAATAATTCGTATTTTGGGGTTGAAAATTCATCTCTTTTGGTTGAAAATTCAACTATATTGTTAAAAATGCAATATATTTTGACTTAGAATTTCAGGAATCTAAAGCGATTTGGTGTCCAAATTAATTTTATTTAAAAGAATTTATTCCCATATTTTCGTGAAAAATTACCCTATTTACTTTAAGTTGAGAGCATTTTGGTTGGTGCCTGAAAAAGTGACAAGATTAGAATTCTGGTTTTTAAATATTAATGGTAAGGGAAATGATAAATTGTGCAGGAAAAAGTCAGGGAATTTCGAAAATGAAGTTTTGTAGCCACCCTGTATTTTTTAGGGCGTTCTCTATTTTGAGTAGAAATGTTATGGCTTTTTATGTACGAAGTATTCAAATTCGAATTTCCCTAAACTCCGTGAAATGCCACTTGTATGCAAATCCTGGTGAGAACTCTTAGGAAACTGGTTGATTTTAGGCGCGTGCGAGGTTCCATCACTTTTTCGTCAATTCGAAATGGTACGTCACAATATTTGCATATGCATATCGTTTATCGTATCATACTGAGGGAAGATTCTGCGTGGCCACCAAATCCCAGAGGACTCTCCATGTATCCAAATCGTATTATAGAGCAGCCCATTCCACGCTAAGCCACACCCTGCCCGATTTGATATGCGTGAACTAACCAAGTTAACAAACCGACATGACAGATGGTGGAACGGAAGATCATTTAGCTCTGTCGTTATCCATACTAAAAATCTAAACGTTAAAGCAGGCGAATGAAAGCAGTTTCCGTGCCAAAAATCAGATCTCTGAAAAAGTAGGTTTTCTAAGATTCTAAGAATGAAAATATGATTACTGATGGTGTAATTTTAAAAAAAGTATTATTTTTAATAAAGGTGCTTAAAACTTTACAAAAGCATTTATTTTAACAACGTTTTTTGCAATTTAATTTTTTTCTCATTATCGCTTCTTACCAATTTTTGAAGCATGGTCGAATTTTAATAATTGATGGCTAATTTTTCCGGAGAAAACATTTTCTACAACTCAACTGTTTCCAATTTAGTAAATACATTTTTTAATGACTGAAATCGGTAAAACAATTTTTTTAAAGAAATTATTTTTCAAGCAAATAACTATATTGGAAAATTATTTACCTATTTTTGAAATTGGATATATTAGAGTTATAGGGTAAGAGTAGTAGTAGTTAAAATAATTATTTTTCGTAAGTTTTAAACGTTTTTCATAAAAAATAATGTTTTTTCTTTCATGCAACATGACTGATAATATCATTTCAATTCTTAAAATCATAGAAAACTTTGTTTTTAGAGACCTGATTTTTGGCATGACAATTATCTTAAAACAAATCGATCAACCGATAATACAAATGTATTGTCGATCAAAAGTATCAATTTTTAAATATTTTTTTTAATCAGGATAACTATTCTAGGGATGACAGTGCGACCCTTTTTTTTAGTTAATCCCCTTCTTTTCCTACAAAATTGAAAAATCCGCTAAAAGTCTAAAACAGCTAAAATCGTTAATTTTGACCCAATTTCCACCTTCTTTCCCTTTTTAAAAGGTTTCGATTCATTTTTTAAGAACCATAAATAGAAATTTAATACATTAGATCACAAGACATTTTGAAAGTAGATTTTTCACGAAAATAGGGGAATGAATTCTTTTAAATAAAATTAATACTAGGCATTTTCACTTTATTCAAAACGCTTCAAATTAGTTCCTAATATTTCCATTAAAAATATTTCATTTTCAAATAGATGAATTTTCAACTAAATAGTTGAATTTCTAACAAACAAACAAATTTTTCAACAAAATAATTCAATTTTCAACTACAGAAAGGAATTTTCAACTAAAATGATGAATCTTCATCGGGAAAAAAATAATTTTCAAACAAGTAGTTAAATTGTTATCCAAGTAGTTGAATTTTCAGCCAAAAAATATGAATTCTCACAGAAAAATGTAATAGTTGATATTTAAAACAAAAATGATTTTAATTTGAAATAAAAAATTGTTTGATGCATCCAAAAATAACGGCTCTCAACAAAATTGTTGATTTTTCAACCCAACTATTGAATTTTCAAGCCAAAAAAAAAACGAATTTTCTACAAAATAGTTAAGGTTTTAATCAATCAGTAAAAGTTTTAACGCAAAAATATGAATTCTCAACTAAACAGCTAGATTTATAAGCAGAAAAAATGAATTTGCTACCAAACACTTGAATATACTACCAAAATTTTTGAACTTGTAAACAAACAAAGAATTTTCAACAAAAGAGATACATTTTCAACTAATGCGATGAATCTTCTACCAAAAATTGAATTTTGAACGAAGTAGTTCAACTTTTAACCATAAAGTGAATTTTTCAGTCAAAAAAGATGAATTATCAAAAAATGTGATCGTTGATATTTTAGGTAAAAAATATTTTAATTTTTAATTAGAAACAGTCGAATTCATCCAAAAAAGGCGAATATTTAAACCAAAAAGATGTTGTTTTAACACAATAATTGAATTTTTAACCAATAATGATTTGTTAGTCAAGAGATAAAAAAATTGCATCCAAATTGTTGCATTTTCAAGCCAAAAAAGAATTTTTTACAAAACAGTTGAATTTTCAACCCGAATTTACGAATGTTCAACAAAAAATGTAATTTCCAATCGAATAGTTGAATTGTATACGAAAGTAATTCGATTTCAAATAAAAGGATGACTTTATAACAAAATTTTTGATTTATCAAGCAAATGATAAAATTGTTATCAAAAAGAGATTTTCAACCAAAAATATATTAGTAGCCTTTGCAGCTAAAAATAGTTCAATTTTCTTATCAGGTTATTTTAATAATTCAGTTGGGATTCATGTGAAAAATTGATAGGAATTTTTATTCGTTTTTAAAACTTTTAAAACATATAATAATATACAAAAAGCGTCGTATAAGATAAAAGTATGTAAGTGATTAGTATGTTAGTATGGTAGTATTAGTGTGTTAGTTGATTCTTATATGGCTTATTTGTACAGGTTAGCAAATTGCTTATATTAAAAATGGTTATCTTTTCATTATTTACTTTTGTGAATAATAACTTCTATAATTTTTTTTATTCTATAATATTTTTTAGCTGACATTAAAAAATGTTTCGAACATTTTTAAGCTTTCAACTGATAAAAATATATCAGGAACAATTTTAAATGTCTACGAAAACAAAAACAGACAAAATAGGTATTTCAAATAGTCATTTTTATGTTTTTTCAAGTTAGTTCTTTCTAACTTACTTAGAAAAGTCATTCGAATAACTCAGGATTCAGTACTGAAAGGAATGCACAAAAAAAGGCAAACATGAACATTTTTCAATTCTGCCGTTTATTTATTTTTCAATCCTTGATCTTGTTGAATTTTTTCTGATGTATTTTTATTAGCAGAAAGTGCTGAATTGTTTAACAGGGGTTTCAAGGCTAGCTAAAAAAATGGTTTTAACTCAAAAATGACTAGAACAAATTCTAAAGAAAAGGCGCTACTATAAGAGGACATTTTCGTTAAATTTCCGCGATATACTCATATGATATATAATGTTTTTAATAATAAATGATGTCCCCTTTTTAATACTCGTTTTTTGGGGAAAATCCTCTTTTTTACATAAAATTGGAATACTGAATCGCTGTGATAACTGCCATTCCAGGTTTCGGAATAAAATTCTCCTTTTTTGCTGATTATTTGAAGGGTCGTCTGGCAAAAGGGCGTAAATGCCAAAAGCGAATTTTGCATTTCATTTTAAGCATAAAACAACAAAAACTTTTTGAGGTATTGTCAGGCTCTATTGAGTCGTGAAAAAGAGCGATTTAAAAAAAGGAACCATCTCTGAAGGAACGACGCGTCCCAAGAAACGCCGGTTTTGCCTCAGAAAGAGTTAGATAACTTTTGTATTAATGGATTAAAAAAAAAATCACTTTCGAAATATTACGAATCAAATCAAAAGTTCTTTTGAGCTATTACCTAACTCTATTAGACCATGTTAAGAACATTCTTAAAAGAAGAAACCACTTCTGAGTAAAGTCCTTGTCAGTGGCGCGCCGCGTCCCAAAAAACGAAAATATTGACACACAAAGATTTGCATAACTTTTTTATTTTTTAATTTAAAGGGAGAAGAAGGAAGTATTTGCGAGCTAAAACTTAGCTTTATTGAATCGTGAAAAGAAAAGGCAAAAACAATTAATCAATTAAAAAAAATACCCAACATGGATTTTGACCCACTTCTAAATCGAACTAAATCATAATCATCTACAGGAACATGGGCTAGGTCAAAAAAATTATTTTAAGCCAATAAAACGAATTTCCTAAATTTAGCTCTTACGTTCTTTTTCATGTGAAGTATTGTTTGCACACCGGAAAAGGCTAATTGTCGATAGAGGCAAAAGTTGAACAAAAAATGGGTGATATTATATGTTAGTAGTTGAAAAAACTCTTCAGACATGAGAAGTGGAATCGGTACGAAAATGCCGCAACCGGGAGAGAAGCTCGCGTGGGAGAGAGCGTGGAATACGAAAAAGTGAGCGGATACTTTTCAGAAATATTTTCAATCCCTGACGATTCCACCCGCTGAGGCAACAGTCGTCATTAACGCTTTTATAGCGGGAGGAACCACCACTCACGTAACCGTAATCGTCTTTAAAAAAATTGCCGAATATCTCGAACTTGGAGAGATCGATGGGAACCTGTGGTTGTGGGTGCGACGACCCGAAACGGTACGCTACAACAAGTGCTGGGTGAGTGGGTGATGGTTACTTTTATGCCTCGTAATTATACATTCTACTGCTTTTTAGTCTGCAAGTTTTAGGGTTGCAGTTAGACCCGGTCAAATATTTGGCTGTCTGTACACGTACCTCTCCCACGACTTACTGCATTTTTCTGCATCAGTAATGATAAACATAATAGGGAAAACTATGCAAGAGTAGGTCACTTTTAAGAGTGGATCATTCTAATTTATTGGAATATGCCAAAAAAATTCTTCTCAAAACTTTAAACATGATATTTGGCAATATTTAAGGGGTGGGGGGTCTTACGAATCCTTCCTTAGGCTGGGGGGAGGGGTCCAAAGCATTTCTTACGTAAGTTTCGCCTTTCTGATTATTTTGTTTAAATATGCTAATTAACACCTGTTTTGGCTGTTGAAATTACTTTTCATGATATTAAAAATATTAAATAAAGGATTTATATCGACCCTCAGTTAAAACAATATTTGGATGTTGATGGTAAAATTGGTAACATAAAAGCGGAAGACAGGAACGAAGCACGTTTGAAAGTTGTTAATTGCATAAATAACTTCTCTCAGCAACAACACCTACACACAAACTCACCGAACCAGTTACAGAAACA
>JAABKJ010007304.1:0-21081 GCA_011634705.1 Andricus grossulariae | reverse complement strand
CTCCACTTGGGCCCATTAGTATCCAAGATCTTTGTTTCAGGCTTCATTCACTCTGCTCACATTCTTTTTATAAACTAATGAACCACAAATGTTCACCATAGTTATAATGTAAAGATGTGATGATCTATATCACAGGATAATAGTACATTTGAAGTTTTCTGTATCAAGTATTCCCATTTTTTAAACAATGCTTATATTTTTCTAGGTCAGTGGAAGCTATTTTGTGAAAAATTCCCAAAACAGCTATTTTTTTAAAATGTCATGGAATTTTCTCAAAGGTATACAATTTGGTATTATTATATACTGCATGTGAGGTATTACCTTCATAAAAAAAAAAGAAATTGTCCATCCAGAGAGTTTCAATCACAGTAAGAGATGCCAAGGTGGTCCAATTAACGCAACATCCATTGCAATGGAATAGCTCGCAAGTGGCAGCAGGGTGGTTGCAATTGCTGTGAGGCCGCCATATAAATTTCTCAGTATAAACTGGCTAACTGTTGAAGACTTTCTTGCGCTCGGATGTTGCTGTCTCGAAAAAGAGTCGCGAAGTTGCGCGCGTCGCGGTCTCAAAAGGGTATTAAAGGCTAAATTACTCCAAGACAGTTACTATCTGGAAAGGCATCAGTGATTACAGTTAGTCGTTGACTTAGCAACAGACCTCTTCGACAAACTAGAGAAATAATTTAAATACACCAAGCTAATTTTCACCCGGACATGGGCCTCAGAAAATTATAACCAAATTTAGATGTCCACTTTTAATACAACCATTCATACTGAAAATTAATTGCTGATAATTAATTACATTTTCAGGGCTTCGTAGTCCAGTGAAGAAGCCCTTGGTCGGAAATCTGTAAGTTCTTCGCAGATTACCTCTCATGAGATAAGAATTATTTGAATTATTGGGCTCAAGTTTTGCATGAAAGCTTATTGGTCGTATAGTATTCCTGAAAAATATTTATAACGTGAAAAACTTGTTTGTGGTGAGAAAAACATATTTATATTTTCTATGAGATAGTGGGAGGGTGGAAGTTCTGAGTGGAGCGGAATATAAAACAGATGGTGATATATTGTGAGGGGCGGGAGGGTCCAGAGATAAGTAAGAAATAGTGAAATGGAATCTCCTCAACTGAACCAGTGGCATTGTCACTGGTTGAATCATTATTTTCAGTTATCAGTGGTGAACCAGTGATTTTTCGATTACTGGATGAACCAGTAAGCGACTCAACTGAAACAGCATTTCTGAATGTACCAGTGACGCCAAATGATAGATTCAATTAGTGATACAGAGCTTCACGCGGCTAAGACATGAACCTGCAGTCATTTCGTCCGCGTATGTCGCTGGTCGCGTCTTCACATTTTACGAGTTCACGTGTTGCATAATACTGTTGAAAATAAACTTTATTGTGTACTATAGTGTTTGTACTAAGAATATTTGGGGAACGGCTGCAATAATCAGGCGATGCAATATCTTTCGCTTGAAAGTGGGGAGGCCTCTGTCCACTTGGGTTTGATTTTGAGTGACGCGTTGATGGAATGACGGGCCTTCCCACAGTTAGGTTAAATATATTATACTCTATTATATTTCAGCCCGCCCCTCATTTATTGTTGTGAGAGTAAATTGCTGTTTTCGAAAGATAATGCAAAGGTCAGCATAAAAGTGATTAATGATAAGTGTCATATGTAACCATCTGACGGACGAGAATGCATACGACTGACACTGATTGCCAGTGACACACTTCTGGCTATTTTAATCAGTGAGATGTCACTGAAAATCAGTGAGATTTCACTCGTTCATTTTAAGAGAGTAAGATTAAGGATTGGAGAGGTAAAGGCGTGGGTTGGTATCAGGAAAGGGGATGGTAAGTAGGGATAAGAGAAAAGCGAGAGAAAAAGACATATATGAGGATAGATGAGAGGGGTGGTGCATATGTAAGGAACAAGTATATCATATTGGATTTGAATTAAAATACTAAATTTAAATAGAGTGCAAACACTTTTCGTGTATAGGTGCAAGTAGAATAATTTTCGGAATATGTCTTTAATAACTATATAAATAATTATAACAATTCCGGAATATGGATTATGGTAAAAATGCGATGTGAAGATATTATGGATCTGTCGCTCGTAAAAAAAATTATGTTAGCTCGGGTACACTATTTGGATGTTAGCCAACATTCGCTAGTTGTACGCGCTTGTGCCAAGCATTTAAGTGACCTGCAAATAGCTTGGCCATCTAGCATCATCGAACTGAACCGAAGCGGATAAGTTATGTTTCTTTCCGTTTCCTCAGTGCTCGCTAAGAATTGCTCAGGATCATTTCCTAAAAACTTAAATTTATCGTCTTCATTTCGAAGTGAAAAATTGTTTGTGAAATATTTGAATGGTAGTTAAAATGACAGGTTCTGTGTCTGGCAGTTCTGTAAAATGCAGTCAGGTAGAACTATTAATAATCTATAACTATCCTGTCATAAAATTTGTAATTAAACTTATAAATTGATTTAACACAAGATTAGATAGATTGTGTTCTTGAATTGTGCTTGTGGTTTCAGATTGTAGTTTTTTCATGTAGCTTCATCATTTCTTTATATTTCATTCATAAGATAAACTTTATCACATTTCTCTTGACGTGAGTTCTAAAACGATTCCAATGAAAGCTTTAATAGGTAATTATTCAAATTATAATTGTGAGGCAAAATACTCTGAATTTTGGGGAATGTGTACAGTGTCACTGAGTATAAGATGGAATCCAGTTCACTAAATATACAATTGCTAGGGAATAATTATTTTCAAAGTAAATTCTGAAAATGGAGAGCCCCTAAAATGCGCGCGTGATATAAACCGAGGCCTAAAAATAATTCACGATTGTAATACGCGAAAGAGAGGTTTACAATTGAGAGAGGTAGAAGCCGGCCGGCAAGTTTCTCCGTTTTTAGTTTACACCAGTAAACCGTGAGCTCCAGGCTTAAGATTCAAATTACGCTTTTCGTCTCTGAAAGCTTAAAGTAGTGCAAATGTGGAAGGATACGGTAATGAAATCAATTTTCATATTTTCATAATTTGATTTCGAATTTTTATTTTCGTCATTTGTCAAACTTCAAATAATTTACATTTATTAATGTAAATCGGTCAGTCGCCAACTTAAGAAGTTTGCTTAACTTTGGATGCTTTTTAAAAGTTTTATAAATAATAAGGTGAAAAGTAATAAACATTTATAAAACTGTAACTATCTGTGAGTAAGATACACTTGCGTTTATTGCCAAATGCTTGTTTATATTGTTAAAAATGAATATTAAATATGAGAGTGAAACAAAAGCCCAGTAATCGCCAGTCCGACATCTTAGCTTACCCAGTGATCACCAAGTCTAAAGACTGATTTTCACCAAGTCGGTTATATGTTTTAAAAGTCGCGAAAAATTTAAAGATTATTATTATCATAAGTATTTTATATTATTTTCAAAATGCTGACAATGAACTTCAATGTGTGTAAACAACTGTCAGATTGACCTTTCAAATGTTGCATATTAAAATCCTAATAAATGCACCTTTCTGATTGGCTAGTTCTGTATGGCAATCACTAGTCAACCTTCGTGTCGTCAAAACCCTGTAATCGCCCAGCCAATAAATATTAAAATAGGTTTTAAAACTTCATTTAAATGATTGTCAAAAGAAAATTCATTTTGAACACAGGATATCATCCTCCTTATTAATAAAGATTCATTTTTTGACTTATTTGCGAAAATTTGAGACCGGGTTTTTACACCATCACGTGAGAAATCTATGATGATTTTTTTGTCTAGTCATGAGAGTGAAAAAATAGTATTTTTATTCTCCCATTCACTTAATCATAATACTTTAAAATATATTTCACTTTGCCTATCAGTGTTGAAATTCACTTAAATTTTTGTTGTGAAATATTTGCGAAGGTTTATTTATTTTTTATTATATAAATCTACCATTTGGCGATCACTTCGGACTTGGCGATGACTGGGTGTTTTACTTTCTTATTAATATACAATTCTAAAGTATTTAATTCAAACATTGAATTACCGAGATGACATAATTAATAAGAGAGTGCATGTGTCTTTCATATTCACACTACAATATGATTCAGTCGGCTACGTGATAAAACGCTATAAATTACAATAACTCAAGAGTCTTTTTTCGATGTGCCTTGATAATAGGATACTTTTCAAGTGCAAAACATAAATTATAAATTTATTCTGTGTTTTAGGATTCTTCATCTATTTTAGACGTTGAGGAAGGCGGGGAAACTTTAGAAAAAATGGGCGGAACTTGGAAAAGGAAGAAAAAGAAACAAACCTCAGGATTAAGAAGATTCTTTGAAAGAGGTATACAAATATTTACAGATATAAATTTTTCATATTTTTTATTTCTCTTTACATATACGTAGATTATGATAGAAATATGAAGAACTTTACATTATGAAATCGAAATTCAATACTTTAATTAAATTATCTACTTATCTTCCTAGGTTGGTGCAAAGAAAATCTCAACGAGAATGGAACCGAGCCGAACTCAGGAGGTAGTGAAGATCAGCAATGTGAGTTAGATCTTATAACCATTTATGATCATTCTGTATTATATGTCGATCAAATTCCTACGCGATTTCCTACCTTACCGGGAAAAGATAACATTATTTTAGTATATTGGTCATTATTTTTTTTAATGTTCTTCATTTGACGTAAGTGATGATTAAAGATTATATTTAAATAAATTGAAGTCAAGTCGGCTGAATAATTGATTGAAATTGAATTAGTCGGATGTAGTAAGGAGTTCCTACAACAGATCGCTCCACTTTCCCATCAGAACAAGACTTTTTATGGAAATTCCTACTCTATCCAGATTCTTCTCTATGGATTTTCCAAACTTTTTACAATTCTTAAATTATACTCCAGTACTCAGGGAATGTCAAAGAAATTTAGGTGGAAATTAAGAAATTATAATTGAAATAAGGTAAGTGGCCCAGTCTAATAAGAAGAAAAATAAGTAGTCAACAGGATTTATTTAGGTCATTTTTACAACAGAAGAAATTTTTTCTCTAAGAAAATCTGATCAAAACAACTATAATGTTAATTATTTCCATAAAAAAGAAGCTGAAATTGATGGCGATTACTGAAAAGTACGTAACGAAGGGAGGGAGGGTTAACGTTAACGATTTCAAGAAACTTCCTCTTTTCTTTATTTTTCACTTAAATACGAACTGGATTAAAAGAACCTAATAAGAAAATCCACCTATTTTTCGTTAAAAGTTCATTCTTTTTTACTGAAACGTCTACTATTATATTTTTGGTTTAGAATTGACCTCATTTTGGTCACAAATTATACTATTTGATTTAAGATTGAACTATTTTGTAGAAAAATGTTTTTTTTTGTCTAAAAATTAAAATGTTTACCTGCAAATTTAAATAGAGGAAACCAGTGCGAGGTAGATAGAAAAACTTTCGAAGTCATAGAATTGATAAATGATGAACAAGTGAAGAAAGTATTATATTCCAAATTAGAGGTGGAATATTCATTTCAAAGATATAGCAGTGCCATCAGTTGAATTATATTAGCCATTTATCCTACATTTCATACTTTTTTCAAAAGTTGCAAGTTCATTTAGATGGTCTTCTTCCAGTACAAAATGAATATTCTCATTTTAAGCCTTTTGGATCAGTTGTAGTATTCTAAATTTGTTATTCGATTTTTTTTTAAATTTATGCAGTGATTATTTTTCAATATATTATAAAAATGGTACGATCTCCAAACTGTGTCGAGTTTAACAGGCAATCATGATTATCTATTTCAAAGTTGATACCCAAGCTCAACCTGTCAACAATGTATTCTCCTCTTACCAAATGATACTTCTTATAAAAACATGTAAAATATATTTTTGATGAAAACCAATAGAATTAATCATAAGAAAGTTTTGAAGCCAAGAGTTTGAAGAATCGAAGATACCAGTAAAAAATAGCGAAAGCAATTTAATTCCTTAAAAAATGACTTGGATAATTACTTCAAAGAACGCTGTGAGTTATTTAGTACAAAATTTATTTTAAATATGAAAAAAATATGGTTGAAGTGAAAACATAGCGATAAAAGACATGTTTTACGACAAAATTAATAACTTTTTTTTCTTCTTTAATTACCGTATGAGTAATATTTTCAAATATTGAAGGGATTTAAATAAAGTTGAACATGCCTGGGGTCTTCTTGACCACAGTGTGCCAGTGAAGGGTTAACCTGAGAAAAATTTCGCCTCTTCATCAATCATACTTTTTACCTAAATGAAACATTCTAGTGACATGTATATACATTAGAATCAAAATGTGAAGTTTAATGAACAATATTTATAGATACAAAGTATTCTTTCTTTGTTATTTATAAATATTTGAGGACTGTTTATTTGACATTACATTTTCTAACAGTAGTTAACCAAGAACCAACAGTAGATAATCGAAAAATTGTGAAAAATGCCGCTGTCAAAATTGGCAGCTCTGCGACTGTCTCGCACTTGTTTCAAGTTGAAGGTTGCATTTGCTTGTTTATTTTGATTCATGAAGTTTTTTAATTTGAGCTTTTGTAAATAATAAAGCAAAAAAATAGTGTAAATTTGTAGGTATTAAAAAGCCTAGAAATTTTAGTTGTGTTTAGGAGTCACTCGGAAAAGATATCATTTGTAGGACTAACGTGTGTACAAATTTTGCTCTTTTCTGATGCGACAGGTGAGGTTAAATGGTATAAAGATTAAACATCTCGTACCAATCGTAAAAATCTCACGGAATATCAAAGATAAAAAAATGATATAAATTATTAAAGCTTTTATGATTCTTTTAAAATAATGATAGTTTCAATTATTATTCACTTAATAAACTGATTTTAAAAGATATTTAGAAGGTTTAAAAGTTTTGAAAATGGTTAAAAAATGATCATAATTTTGAAAATATTTCCAAAAATGTTCAACAAAATTTACATTTTTGAAGATTCCCAAACAAAATTTGGAAGCTATTTACGAAGTTTGAGAGGTTTCAAGAAAATAAAAAAATGTCTTGAGATTCCTGGGAAAATCTTGAATTACTTTTTATTTTGAAAAATTAATTTTTAAAGAAAATTTGAAAAAGTTTTGAAATATTATCACAATTTAAGAGATACCTATTTTCCAAATTTATCAAAGTCCTAAATATCTTTCAAACTGACTCGAATTTTTCCTAAAATTTATCAAAATCCTGAAAAATAAAAAATTATACTTATTCCACATATTTGGAAGCTTTAAAATTTTTTTGAATTTTCTCAAGAATCTTAGGAAAATGATATATTCATTGAACTTCAAAAACAAATAAACAAATGAACTTAAAAAAGAAATGTTTAGTAGAAATTTTTATTTTGTATTTTAAATTATTTATCTCCAAAAAATAATATAATTAGGATACATTTTTTTTCTTTCATGATTGAAAAATATTTTTTAAGACAAAATTTGAACTATTTCATTGAAAATTCATCTTTTTTGGTAGAAAATTCATCTGTTTCATACAAAAATTCACCTATTTCATTGAAAAATCATATTTTCGGGTTAAAAAATTGAACTATTTTGAAGAAAATTTGTGCCATTTTTAAAAAACTTATTCTTTTTTTTGGTTTAAAATGCAACTGGTAAAAATTATTTTTTTTTTGTTGGGGATAATATATTCAATAATTACAATCAATGGAAGAAAATTATTCAGCACTTTCATATACAAAGTGTAATGTGTAGATTTTTAAAGATTTAAAAAATAAAGAAACTCTCTAAGAATTTTAAAAGGTTTTAAGATAATAAAAAAAAATCCTTAAAATTCCTTGGAAAATTTAAACTGATTAAAAAAAAAAAAATTAATTTTAAGAGTAAATTGACTAAGATTACCAAACATTTCAAATTATTTCTTAATATTCTGAAAAATAATATTGACGATTTTAAAGCAAAAATTTTCAATTAGCAAGATTACAAAGTTTTATAACAAAAATAAAATAAGTTTAACAGATATTTAGAGGTTTTAAAAAGATTGAAAATTAATTCAAAATTTGAAAATATTCAAAAAAAGTTAGAAAAAACGTTCATTTCGGAGTATTTGTAAATAAAAATTTTGAAGCTTCTCAAAGATTTTTGAAGTTTTCACGATTATGAAAAAAATCTTAAAATTCCTTGGAAAATTTAGTCTGATTTTTTATTTTAAAAAATAGATTTTAAAAGAAAATTGACAAAGATTTACAAAAATTTGAAATCATTTCCTTAAATTTGAAAAAATAATGTGGACGAATTTATAGCAAAAAATTCCAATTAGCAAGATTACAGTTTTATAAAAGATCGAGTAAGTTTAGGAGATATTTAAAGGTTTTAAAGAGATTAAAAATAAATTTAAGAATTTAAAAGATTTTCATTGAGTTAAATAAACGTAAATTTTTTAACATTTAGAAATAAAAATTTTGAAGCTTCTTAAGTATTTTAAAAGGTAATACAAATTTTTCTTAAGATTCATCGGAAAATTCAAACTGATATTTGATTTTCAATAATTAATTTCAATGAAATGTTTAAAATGATTTAAAAATATTTCAAAAGATTTCCCAAATTGTTATAACAGAATCTGGAAGATCTGAAGACAATTTTTGTAATTTTGCCGACATCTTAAAAAAATTTTGAATGAATTCAAATAATTTTAAAAGACATTCAGAAGGCCAAAAAGTTTTTAAAGTGCTTAAAAAAATTTTTGAAATTTGAAAATATTTTCAAGAAATGAAAAAAGTTTTTTTGGAAGATTTCAAGAAAAATTCGAAGCTTTTTAATTGTAAGTATACTAATGATAAATTATAATAATCGAGAATTGAGTATTCTTCCATGCCAAGGAGCAATACCAGAAACGATTATCTGTTGATGGATAGAAGAGTCAAAATCGTATCCTTTATTGGGTCTAATTAAAATGTTTGGTACAGCTAATTATCTAATTTCGTAATCTTTTTTCCTGTAAGAATATTCAATTGAATATGTAAGCTTTATTTAACAATCACAATCTTTCTTTATTTTGCGAAACTGATTCAGTTAAATGCTGTCGAATTTTGCCCTATCTATTGTAGGGTGGCTTCCCCTAATCATTGATTTTCATTCCGGTGGAGCAATTAGGATTACGAAAAGATGACATTACATTTCCATGCTACGACCTTTCCCTTTTTTCGCCCTTATAACTTTTCCTGTGACTTGGTAGAAGAAGATTTGATCTCCCCCTCTCTCTCTCCTTCCTAATATTATATTTCCCCTTTATCGTAGTAGTTGCCGAGGGCGATTCTGCGTTATTTATTTGCTCTGGACCGACCTTATCCACTGGAAATTACTTCCTCTGTGTCATTAATTTCCACCTGGATGGCACAATTATCTCAGCGGCAGATCTGCCAATAAGCATGAAAAAATTCCATATCTGTTATGCCAAAATTGCGCGTTCGCACTCTTTTCTAACAAAGGATAATGAATAGGGTGATCCAAAAATTTATTGATTTTTTTAAATTTCCTTGCATACCCCCCCCCCATTTGTTTGAATTCAAACAAAAATAAATTCGTTTTTTTTTTGAAAGTTATATTTATAGGTTTTGCTAGCATTAGGAAGTTTAACAAGTAATTTTCTATAAGAAAAAAATACATTTTCATAAATTTTATTCAGAATCTTGAATATCAGCTGTATCGAGTTGACTGTCTGACTTTTCTCTTCACAATTCACCATGGAATAAAAATCAGAAATTACATCTTGAATTTCGCCCCAATAAGTCGGTTTTATAGGGTCTCAAAAAAACCTCTTGAGTGTAGAATTGGTATTGGGAGTTTTTCGTGCTAATTATTAATTTCTTGCAGCTTCTGTCAGTGCAAGTCAGGGATCGGAATTCCTGATTTTTAAAGGTTCCGGGGACCTAAATGGTCCAGCAAGTGTCCGGTCCGGACTTTAACTCATAAGAAATAAAAGGGTCCGTGTTCGAAACTGAACCCTTGAGAATTTCAAAGGTCTGCGTTCAGATCCGAACCCTTAGTAACTTGAAGGGTCCAGTTTCGGACCTGACCCTCAAGAATTTAAAAGGTCCGTCTCCGCACCCGGCAATTTCCATTTGATCACGTCTACCTGCTCAACTTACCCTCTCCACTCGACTTCCCCTCACATAGCTAAGTGAGCGCAAGCCTCTGTGTCGAGCCTTGCTAGCAGGGGGGGGGGGAGCTTTGTCCTAATAAGGAATGAAATGCGAAACATAAACAATTTCCAGTTTTGCAATTACCAATTTAAAAATATTATATTCGAAATCTACGTTTCGTGGCGCTTCCAACGATATGTCACTTGCAATAAAAAGATGAATATTAGAATAAGTTGACGCAGATTTTAGTTTATGTTTTGCCACTGCCTAGCATTACGGAATTTTCTGTTGTTGAATTTTGTAGAAAACTTGTCTGTTAAGAATTCCACTGTTGAATTTTGTAGAAAATGCGTGTGTCGTTAATTCAATTATTGAATTTTATAGAAAATTTGTCTCTGGAAAATTTTAATGTGGAATTTTCAACCGCAAAGATTAGTTTTCTATAAAAAAAGGCGAGTTTTCAACGACTTTCAATTGTCAACTAAAAAAGAATACATTCTTCAATCTCCTACAACGAATGCGTAGTGTAAGTGATGTGGGGCTAGGTTCCCGCTGGGCGGAATCTTAGGAGGTCTCCTCTGAGTGTGGTGTCTCGTCATCGGTGTTAGGTTTCCGCTAGATGGCGGCGCGGGAGGTCCCCTACAACTAGCGTGTGGGGTATGTGGTGTGGGACTAGGTTCCCACTATGCGGTAACTGTGGAGGTCCCCGGTGAAGGTGGTGTCCATTGATCGGGTCTAGATTTCCGCTAGGCGGCAACCTTGGAGGTCCCCTATAATGAATGTGTAGAGTATGTGGTGTGGAGCTAGGTCTCCGCTAGGCGGTAACTCCAGAGGTCCTCAGTGAGTGTGGTTATCGCGAAATAAACAAGAAAATATTCCTAAACCTACGTTAATAGTACATGTTTGATGACCTACAATATTATACCTGGGGGAGGTGAAGAGGGTGAGGTTTAAAAATAATGAAATCTTTATTCATTAAATCAAAAGAAATCAGGCCAAAAGATGAGAATCCGTTGCAGAGCGCTAATGGGTTCGTACCTGTAATCCGCAATGCTGTGAGGGGATCCGGATTGCTGCACAGCTGAAACGGACACCTAGTTGTTTAAAGGCTCGAGCAACTTTGGCTCGGCTCAGTAGTGCTGCTGGTCGAAGGCTGATGCAGTGCGTTTCCTTGTTAAGAGAGACAGCGGCACTGCTCTACACCAGGGATATTGCACGTCCCTGATGGGTTGCTATCCCACCTAGTAATGTTGGCGACTATTCTCTAGTCGGTGAATGTTGCTTGCTGAATTTCTCGTTGAGCGTCGAAGCATCGTCGAAGGCTGCCGGTTGGCGAATCATCCTGTGATGCAGGAGCACCGATATTTATGTCGGACCCGCTGGGTAGCGCGCGCCATTCGAGTAGGACGTGGTGGGGGATAGCTTGCCGTTGGTCGCTGTGGTGACGCGCGCGAGTCAACCTGCGCGGCATCCGTGGTAGCAGGGTCCACTAGAGTGGGGGTAGATACTGATTGGCTACCAGCCTGACGTGAGCGAAGGAAATCAGAGCCTGGTACCAGTACCACGCGCTGATTGACCGAAATCGTGGCACGAGCGAAGTTTGATTTGAAAATCCCGTGTTCTTTGCAACGCATTCAAATCGGAACTGTTTGTTTTATTATTATATGAAAATAAAAGGAATATATATTTAATATTAACTTTGAGATACGTTTGTTGCAATAATTATTCTTAATCTATGATAATGCTTTCAAGAAAATTTAGCCAAAACGTTGAGTGAAAGAAAAGTTTAATCATCTCTAAAAATTTCTCAGTACGCCGGCCGGCGACAAAATTTTCCACCGAGTCTATCTGCGATGTTTTGAGTGATTAATGATTAACTTAACCTAAATTTTACTCTGACAGAATAAGTCAAATCTTACAAATAATAAGCGGCTATTCTTTTACTATTCACACTCATTTACATTATGAAACCGCTACTTAATACGCGGTTGGAAATCGCATCAAGGTCCTGCGTCGCGTCGAGGCTGTTTCTTCGTTTTCCCTCGAGGTCGTCCGGGCTTCCGTCTTGTCGAAGTGTCCGTTCCTTGGTCACCAGGTCGTTCTTCATCCGAGGGACTTGCTCGCCCTTGAGCCATTCCTGGCTCGGCAGTCTCTTTCTTGAGAAAATACGAGTTTCAAGATGCCCATAAAGCATCCAACGACGCCTTGGGAAGCGAGTTGATTCCGTGATCCTCCAGCTTGTGAACTTCATCGCGTTGAATCACATAAGCACCCAGTAGTTCCTCATCCGAGGGACTCGCTCGCCCTTGAGCCATCCTTGGCTCGGTAGCCTCTGCATCGGGGGGGGGGGGCTTCTTTTATCCCCGTGCGGTATCCAACGACGCATTAGGAAGCGTGTTGGTGGTGAGATCCTGAGTCCTGTGAACGGCGGCACGTTCTGTCACTTTTGTGTGATGAGGATTATTTGGGTGTTTCCTTCTAGAAGCTATAGGTCATGTCCAGCTCAGAGGAGGAAGATTGGCGTAATTTACGCTGGTGGAACGGAAGCATTTGCGTTCTTTTGATCCGTGGATGCAGAATCGGAGAGATCATGAATTTCATGCTTGATGAACTACACTTGAACTCGTGGTAGTTTTCTCCTGATCCTCGCAGCAGTTCTTACGCTTATTGCTGATTGCTTCTTTCGGCCGGTCTGCCCGGCCGTCTCTAGTTTTTCGGAATCGGATTCTTTTCTTTCGTCCGGGGAGAGGGGGGGGGTGGAACTACTCTTGCCTGATTATTTCAACGCTTTGTACCTCTCGGGACAGTCGCGGTTCAAATGCCGTCCTGGACGATACCAACATTTTGGTGAAACGTCCTTGGCGTCGACTTGCTTGGCCAAGTCATGATACGTCTGGAGTTTAGCTGTCGTACACCCTGTCGGATGGACGGCCGTAGCAATTCCAGGAAGGAGACCACCAGGATCATCGGGGACTCGTTTCTCATCAGTCGATGGTTCAGAAGCATTTTATTCTGCAGAAAGGCGCTCACCGGCTCCCTTTCACCCTGCTTCTGTGAATAGAAGGTAGACTTAAAAATTCGCCAGAACTTCATAAGGATCCCACCACCGGGCGGCGTCTCCTTGTGTAGAGGGGGCCGCGAAGCGTGTTCTAAGATGTATCGGGATTTTCGACGCATCCAAGTATTGTTCGATCTCGTTCAGAAATACAAGCGGGTCCTCGAAGTCTCCCCCACTAAATTCGGGCTTGCGGGGTCTACAGGCTATGCCCGTGTCCTGGGCCGCCATCGGATAGGCCACCCAGGGATAAGTTTGTCCACAATTGCCGAGAGGTGGCTGGACCCCATAGAATGTGGGTGTTTGCATCGAGAAATATGAGTAGGTTTGGGAATAATTATAGGCGGGCATTCGAGCTCCGTAGTAGGCGGGTGCTTGAGCACTATTGGAGGCAGAGGCGTGGGTCCCGTTGTAGAAGTGTGCTTGGGACCCGTTGTGGGATGGAAAATGAGTTCCATTGAAGGTGGGTGCCTGAACGCCGTTGAATGCGCATCCTGAAGCACCATCAAAGGCGGCTTCTGGGGCACCATTGTGGGTAAGTGCTTGCTCAGTGACGGAGTTGACTGATTGAGATCTGTGGTAGTTTGGAGCTTGAGCTGCGTGAAGGGCAGGTGCTGATGCACTGGTAGAAGTGAGTGCGTGGGCACGAGTGTGCGGGTGCTTGGGCACCGTTGAGGGTGAGTGCCTGTGCAGTGTTAAAGGTGGGTGCCAGGGCACCGTTGTGGGTGGGATTTGAATTCCATGGAGATAGTTGGGTTGTGGTGTTTCCTGGCTTCGCCCGAGTTGTTACCCGAGACTGGATCCTGAGACTGATTATTTCGTGAAACCAGTATTGATGCTTAACTGTTTAAGTCCGGTGGATCTGATGCATATTCTTGTTTGAGAACAAGGCTTACTGGCTTACAGAAGGGCGAAGTTATTCCGATTAAAAAATCGGAGGTAGACTTCCGTCATGGGGAAGGGATATTCGGTGGTGAGAGCCATCAGCTGGTGCGATCAGAAGTGGAGCTCCGTTTGGGGGTAAGAAGTTGAGGCGCCACCGGGTGTTGGTTTCCACTCCCGGAAGTGGATGGGCTTCCTCTAGGAATGACTCGATTTCTCAATACTCGAGTATCTGGAGTGCGGGCGGTCATCTTGAAGAGGAGAGAGTATTTTCCGGCCGTGGGCGTAGATGGGCAAGTGCTACTATCTAGCAACAACCAATCAAAATAGATGGCCCCACGTTGGGCGCCAGAAAATTGTAGTACACAGAGTTGAAGAGAAAGGCCGTTACCCTTCAATGGCAATCGCGATCAGAAAGATGGCAGGTAGGTGGGGCATACAACTTTGACGGAAGGAAGGAAATGGGAGAAACAGAGGAATGGTTCAAGGTCCAGCGGCTATTATTGCCAAACACGAAGAATTATTCCACATAAAAAATATTGGTGATTTGTGTCCATTGGTCAAGCCCAGGTCCCCGCTAGGCGACAACACCGAAGGTCCCCTACAACGAATGAGTAGGGTATGTGGTTTGGGGCTAAGTCTTCGCTAGGCGACAACTCTGGAGGTCCCCGGTGAGGGTGGTGTCCATTGATCGGGTCTATGTCCCCGCTAGGCGGTAACTCAGGAGGTCCCCTACAACGATTGTGTAGTGTATGTAGAGTAGAGCCAAGTCCTCGTTAGGCGGCAACTCTGAAGGTCCCCTACAACGAGTGTATAGTGTATGTGGGGTGGGGATATGTCCCCGCTAGGCGGCAACTCTGGAGGTACCCAGTCAGTGTGGTGTGCGTTGGTCGGATCTTAGTCCCCTCTAGGCGGCAACTCTGCAGGTCCCCTACAACGAATTTTGTATGTTTCGTATTTTATTCCTCATTGGGAGAAAGGACCCCCCCCCCCAGTGGCAAGGCTATCAAATGGATACTGCCCTCCGCACCCTAACCCTTGAGAACTTAAGGGGTCCGGGTCCACGTCCGGACACTTGCGGAATCAACCCTAAAGGTTCCAATCCCTGGTAAAAACTATTTCTATTACCTAACATATTACTCTCTACTGATAATTATATGGTTGAATAAAATGTTTAAACAATTCATTTGTGAATTTAAATTAACAAACAAAATTGTTCGAACAAATTGTTATTATTATTTATAACAATCTTTTCCTATACTAATTCATGATATTTGTTTTTTTCTCTCAAATTTTTAACTTTTTGTCTGCTTTTTACTTAGTGAGATAATAATTAATGCAAGTGAACAAACATGATTGTTTAAACAATTTATTATTGTTTACAACTATCTTCTCTTAGAGAAATCCTAGAACGTTCGGGTTTTCTGAAATATTAAGCTTTCCTTTGACTTTTAAGTTATGAACCAATAATAAATGAACATCCACAAGAATAATTTTTTTAATAGAATTTCATTTCTTGAAATAAAGTATTTTCACTCTCTTGCTAATATTATAAAAATATTAATTCAAACGAAAAGGCTCTCAGTAAATACTTTGAGGACAAATTACATTCAATATGATTCATATAGGAAATTTGAATGATATTTTAAATATCTGGTTCTATTTCACAAGAATATATCCATAAAAACGAAAGAGATTGTTTATAAAAATGATTCTTTCTGATTTTAATTAATCATTTGTTCGTGACTAAAAATTCTTACACTAAATGAAAAGTGGACGGAAAATAATAAATTTGCAAGAAAACCGTAACTTTCTAGCATTATTCTAAGAGAATATCATTAAAAGTAATATTAAATTGTTTTAAAATTAATATTTCTCAACATATACATTTTTTAGAGGTACCGGCTCAGGGATCGAACCCCGGACCACTAACGTGAAGTCCGAGCACCTAACTGCCTGAGCAACCGATTATTATTATACCATTAAGCCAAACCCCTTTGGGGGTAAACGTAACTCGCACAATTCTAGTCTCGTTATACTACCGGGTATCAAGGAATTCATGTGGGAAGAGTGAGAAAGGGACGTGTAGGAGAAGTATTATTTCTGGATCAATTTAGAAATCTGGTGTTGCTTACTTGAGCAACACGTTCGTTCCACAACACCGCTCCGATACAGGTCACATACAAGGTCAATTTCTCTAGCAATCACCTCAAGTAGAGAGCTTCGCTAAGTCATCATACATCATAGATAACACAAAAATACGCAAACTGACTGCTAATTGCATAGTAAGAGCCATACTCTATACATGCTTCAAATACATATACTAAGTAAAGCTCTCCACGAGGGCACATTAGGAATATAATTTGCAAAAACTGTTTTTTTCTTATGGGATATACGTGGTAAATGCATCTGGGGGATATGCATGAAAATTCGAAAAAAAACAACGTTTCGACCACCCTAATAATGAATAATTGAATCATACTGCCTACCAACCGTTGAGATAAATAACTTTTTAGGAGACTTTCGAGTACCCAATTAGGGGAAGATTGGTTCTAAGATTATTTCTGCTCCTACAAAAGGGAAACACAAAGAAAAGTTTTAATATTGAAACTTCGTATAGAAAGTCAAGCAGTTTTATCCTCAAGCTTCTATTCACCCACATCCAGAAAGTTGGACAATGGCATCCCATTCCGCATATTGGTAAAACTATTTATATCCCGTAAAGTCCTTTTTCCTCCATTCTTGTTTTCCCACTTACTTTGTAAAGGAGATATGCCAAAAGGATCCAGAACTGATTAAGAGCTTTCAAATACTTGATTATCTGATCCAAATTTCTAGCGACGTTGCTAGAAAGTTACAAATTGGCCTGACACCCAAATATTTACAGATAATTATTTCGTGGCTCAAGATTCCTACGGAACAATAAGGAGGCATCTAGGCAATATTTTAAAGTCCGCGCTTTCATAATGCAACCATGGTGTAACCATCAAGAATGGTTTCACATTCTCCAGAACTTTGTGCCTTTCTATACACGCAAACTATAATATACCGGGTATGACAAAAGTCCCGGTACAGCTGAATATTTTCTCAGGTAAGATATTTTTTAGGGACGTCGAGGTCATTCTTGAAGTAACCTTCAACGAGGAATTTAATGGTGACTTTTATTTTGATCTTGACGATGAGCTTCAAGGTAATTTCAAGCTCCACATTTTTGTTAATGAAACCCCCTTTTTACATCGGAAATCGAGAGGGCGGGGAATTTTGCGTTCAAATATGTACCCAGGTCATAGATAGGTGCACTGTAACCTTAAAGGTCACTCTAAGGTTATATAAACTTAAACAAGGTCTTCATACCTCTGGGAATAGAAGCTTTTCAAATTTTTTTCGTAATGAGCAAAGTTACTAACTTTAACCAGGCGTATTCAGTCGTGACCTTAAGTATGACCTTGACTATGACCTTCAAAGTCATTTCAAGGTCAATGTCTTTCCATTGGAAAATCTTTCAAGGTTACAATGTACCTATGTATGACCTGTGTACATATTTGAACGTAACATTTCCCGCTCTATCGATTGCCGACGTAAAAACACGGGGTTTCAATTTTTTTTTAAGTTGACCTTGTGATGACCTTGAAGAAAATAAAGGTCAACATTGAATTCCTCGTCGAAAGTTATTTCAAGAATGACCTTGAACTCCCTGAAAAATATCTTACCTGAGGAAATATTCAACCATCCCGGGACTTTTGTGATACCCGGTATAATGTGTATAATGGAATCTGAACAGTCGGTTTGTGTTTCCGAACCTTCTAAAAATATGTGAGAGAATCCCAAATTCCTTTTTCTTAATATTCTGATAATAATTAATAATTAATTGTCTAATAGTTGTAATTTTTGCAATGTTACTGATATGTTTTGTTAGGTATTTATTTATTGGTTACAATATCAACAATATGGTAGAACGAAAAAATCACTGATATGTGTGAACGAATGTTACCAAAATCAGACGTTCACTTATTAGCTTAACATCTTATTGGAATATGAATACTAGCTAGCTACAAACAAGATTTAATAAATAAAAACTTTATATTTGAATTGGTAATTGAACAATTTGTTTAAAATATTATTTATTATCTATAACAATTTCTGATTCTTGCTAAATTTATTTGTTGATATATCAACACTAAGGTGCTTTGGAATGGTTAGGGCGAGACAATCACTTACTTATACATATATGTATATAAGAAACTTTTATTTTGGGGTATTTGTTTACTGAATTTGTTCAGAAATAATAAAATATATTTACCCCTGTAGAAAATTATCAGGGCTAGCCTGTCATGACCAACATTTTTTCTCAGTGTCTAACTCAAATATTTTTTGCTCATTTTCAAAAAAGGCAGGCTTTTTGAAAGTACCAAAAATGAAAAATGAACTTTTTTTTATAATCTAGTTAGTATTTTCCGGCCATAATCAAGTGCTGCCTAGCCCGTCATGACCAATATTTTTTCAATGTATCTAACTCAAATATTTTTGTACATATTTCCAAAAAAGGCAGGGTGTTTGAAAGTACCAAAAATGAAAAATGAGTATTAAAAAATGAACTTTTTTCCTCATCATCTAGTCAGTCTTTCCCGGCCCAAATCGGGTGATAACTAACCTATCAGAAACAAAGATTTGTTTAAACAGTTTCAATTCAGTTCAATGAGAAAGAAAAGATTTAGTACATTGATGAAAACCAAAATTGAATATTTGCTGGTAAAAGTGTTTATAACAATATCAAGTGTTTATGTACGATGATAAGTTGCTACTCATCCGTTTAATATTAGTTCTGCACAATAGTGACTTTTTTGACAGTGATTTATTGAATGATCATATTTTTGTACACTATGGCATATCAAATGAATTATCGTGTTCATTCGTAGTTTTACTAAGGTTGAAAAATTTTTTTTTTGAGCCAAAACCACTCCTCTAAAGTTTTATGACAAATATTGTCTTTTGTCTCTGCATCGTAGATATAGTCAAGAAGCACTGACAGCGACACACTTCTTCTTATTTGAAGATCAAAAAATTTTGTTATGAAATCTAAGTTAAAAGACATAATAGTTCGAAGGAAGTGAATCCATACCTATATAGCAATGATGCAATTCAAATATTTTTTGCCCTGCACAAGCAATCTTGAAATATGAAAAGATTTTAAAAAGTCGTCTGTGGGCTATATGTGACCAGGAATATATTTTTAATATAATGCAACAGTAATATATGAGGAATATAACTTAGGAAGGTCACTTCCTGGTAACTTACAATAGATCTCATAAAAAAATTATTTGGTCTTTAAATAAGAAGATGTGTGCCGCTTCAAGTGCTTTTAGACTGTATCTACAATGCAGAGACAGAATAAATTTTTGTTGTCTTTAAATTTTTTTTGAATTTTTTTTACTTCTAGAAGAAAGTTTTTATTCTTATCAGAACCAGGTATAAAGATTTTTTTCTACGTCCTATTGTATACCGAAAGATATTTAAAGATCAAGCTAAATGACGTCCTTATGAATTTAATGATGTGCATTTCTAAAAAATAAACATTATCTTACAAGGAATAGAAGATTTGCCAGATATTGAATAATAAATTCTGGATTTTACCACGTGTTCCGGCAGACAGTTATCGCTGGCAAGTTACTCTAAATCTATGGGATCGTTATCTTGATCACTGAGACAATTAGAAACAACGATTCTGCTATAGCCTCAGGTGTACTAAACTTAATGCATCCATTCCTAGTTTTATTGGCATAGCTTTTAAATCCAGTAAAAACAGTCGTCATAAATCTACAATCTACAATTTCTATCCTACTTGGTAAAATGTGTACATTATACACTGTACATTGTTTTTTCAGTCAGATATAGTTTTAAAGGGAAGCTAAATGCCTGATTCAATTCTTATGAAAAAGGAAAAGAGTGACAACTTTTAGAAACAGTAGGCCAGTCCAAAAAGGTATCTAAGAACGTTTAAAATTGCTTACAGCTTTGAAGAACTTTGTAGCAAATAATAAATTTTGTACATCAGTGATCGGGATTGGATGATGCACTCCGAAAAATGTGTGTTTTAATCAAACATTAGTTTGAATCTATATCGAAGATAGAATTTATTTGATTCGAATAAAATTTATTTGATTCAAACAATAGTGTGTTTAATTCAAATAAATTTCAATTAAATCAAGAAAATATTTTTTTAATTCAATAAAATATTTTTTTGACCCTATATCAAGGAAAGGACTTGTTTGATTCAAACAAACATTTTTCTGAGTGTGCCAAGTACAGTCTGAAACAATTTAATGTTCAAAAGAATACAACACGAAAGAATTCAAATACATATATGGTCCAATTAATCCAGGTGTCCCAATTACTGCGGTACTAATATAAATGCTTTACATTTTGCAATCAGGGTAAAATAATCAAAAGATCAAAAGCTGTAATTAATTGATAAATTTAAGTAATTTTATACTTTTTCAAAATCGTTTTCAGCCACGTACAATTTTGTACCGAAAATTGGTGAATGGTGACCCAAAAATGAAAAAAAGTTATAATAATGTGCCCAACTGCCTATCTTGATTTTGCAGATTTATTTCCGTCGCAAGCTTTATTTTTAATAGTTTTTTTATAATTTATGAATGCCAAATTCTGTTAATTTTTTCCGATTGAAAAATGTTATAAATACAATTTATATGTCATAAATATAATGTATAGAGTTCCTTGTATCAGCACCATGATTAGAAATGCTTTTTTACATTCTCATCTCAATGAAAAAGTATTGGTTTTATGTGAAAAATGACTTTGGCGGATTCAATCAAATGTCGACGTTTTGAGGCCCTCTAAGTCAGAAAAAACGATTTTTACGAAAGTGTCCATCTGTCTGTCCGTCTATCTGTCTGTCTGTAGTCCGTAGTATCGTGTAGGCACGATAACTTTCGAAAGATTGATCAGATTAGATTGTGCTTTGGCACACTTTTTGAAGGCCT
>JAABKJ010007303.1:0-21081 GCA_011634705.1 Andricus grossulariae | reverse complement strand
AGCACTATCGCACCAAGCTGACAACTTCGTACTTCCACAGGCCTGTGGGTAAAGCAGATTGCATGACTGTCATTTACCACGTTGGAGGAATCACGCACCGGAGCATGGTTTTCTAAGCTGAGCTGACGTTGATCGGTTGCTGAGTCGGCTATGTTACTTACAGCCGATGTCGAATTAAATGAGTTGATGGATGTTGAAGTTTCAAGATGAGTTATGTCCGGTTGATCTGCCAAAGCTTGGGTCGACTCAGGAAAGAAGGGAGTAGCATTGACCCGTAGTATGCTCTCCCTTACTGGTTTCCCTGGCAATAGGCCGAGTTACACGTTCTTTTGACTCGATCCGTCTTCCCGCAATTGTGGCAAAATTTATGCCATGTTGTTGGACATTGTCTACAATGATGATCCCCACCTTTGCAATTGAAAAAAGGTGGTTCCTGCTTATGTTGGATCCTTGATCTACGGTTCCTATTCAGAATTCCTAGGCTCATCTGCCTTTAAATTCGTATATACGGACGACTTCTTGCCTTTATTGGGCCCGTCCGAAGTAGCTTTAGTCTTACAGCTGGCCGAGTTCTTCCCACTTCTGACCGTTACTAGCTCGAGAAGAACTTTATATAGCTTCTCGATTGCTGAATCTGAATATTCATCCTTGACGACACTTCCGCCTGAACATTTTTTACTTGGAGTATAAGCGAACTCCGGGAAAAATGAATCCTCTTTCTTAACAGGCTGCCCATCTTCTTCCATTGTGCTCAACGTTTTCTCTGCGTCAGCTGCCAGGAAAGACAGTCCGTAGTAATTGAAGAATTCGTGTCGCCTAACCAACCGCTTTATGGCTGAGCGCAGGTTAGTATACGCCCTATCCATCTGCTCTTGTAGCGTCACCGGCCTTGATAATCTCCGATATAGGCCTTGCATGTAGATGAGATAGTTTGACGTCAGCTTGTCCTTCCCTTTATACCTCTTAGCTGCCTGTTCGTCCAGCTTCCATTGGTAGTTTATATTACTAAACTGAGCACGAAAGGCAGCTTTAAAACCGTCCCAAGTGGGCCACACCCACCGGTTCATACTGAACCATTCGGCCGTTAGGTCATCTAAGAGGAATGGCATTGCGGTCAGCATTTCCTCATCAGTAAGTTAATACACCTTTTTACCGTTCTGGACTTTAGCCAGAAAACTCACCATGCTGATGTGTTTATCCCCAGGATATTTGACGCTCAAATTCTTAACGATTAAATCTAAAGTTTAATTTTGCCTTGGAAGAGGGGTGTGATTCTCTGGAGTTCACCAATCAACTATTTCGCGACCTGCCCCTTCCGATTCTTTTTGGCCTGGACCATACGACCCATAAGGCGTACTCTGAGCGAACTGCTGAAAGGATTGATTCGAATAGCAACCGCCGGTTGCCGCTATCGCACTGTAAATGGGGTTACTGTTTGATGTGAGAGGTTCTGTCACACCTCCTTGAAAGGTGTGTGTATTCGCGAACCCTGGAACCAATGGCGTATTCGCCTATTGGTCCACCTGCCTGTAAATGGGGTTACTGTTTGATGTTAGAGTTTTTTTCACACCTCCTTGAAAGGTGTGTGTATTCGCGAACCCCGGAACCAATGGCCTATTGGCCTATTGGTCCACCTGCCTTGACTCTATTCTTATGTGTGGGCTATTATATTCAACCTGATCACAGCATTTGGAGCTATTCCCCACTGACTATACCGCTCGTTCGGTCCCTACTGTTTTTGGTGTCACCCCTAACGTCCATGAGATGGTTACCGCGCCCTGTCCGCGCCAATAATCAGCCCTGTCCGCCATAGCAGGGGTGTATTCTATTGAAACATCGGGATTAACAATATTTCCCAAATTAGGGGTAGCATACTGTTGATTAGCCGTCCTGAGACGTGACTCGCACGTGGACTCATGTTCCTGAGGCGACATATGGTATCTAAAAGTGGAGCTAAGGTTGTCCGTTGTGGACCTGACCGTGGTAAAAGTCAAGGTGCTACTACCACTAACTTTCGTAGTGACAGTGCTTGTAGTAAGATTCGCAATTCCTACTGTGGGGACATAATTGTCCGTACTGGACGGATAAGGTGATGGGTGGGGTTGATTGTTGTGTAAGGTTCCACAGAACCATACTGGGGAGTCTCTGAAATGGGCGGATGGGTAACAGGACTAACTACGACAGTCTAAAAATCAGGTCTCCTTACCAGGCTGAGAGTGGTTTCCTTAAATCTCTCCAAAATTTCCGCGGGGTCCTCAGCTGATACCGCCGTATCTCTCAACCAACCACTCCCTTAATCCGTCCTCATCCATACCCGGAATGGATTGAGGGACTTGAAAGTCTGGCTTGTTCGCCATTTCACTCTTCTCAATTTTTTTATTTATGGTAAGAAAATGCCTACCGCTATTTTCTTAGCAAATCTTGAAATACAATCAAAATGTTTCAATGGTTCAATTTTTCTTTGATTGCAATACAGGGCCGAAACCATTACATCATCATAAGACCCAAACTCAAAATTCGATATTTGAGTGTAAGTCCCATGATAACAATCGTAAAACTTAATAATATCCTACTGTCTGAAAACGGGTCCTGATTATTATTAACTTCAGGCCGTTCCTAATTTGTCACGCCTGGTTAAGCAATGCATTAAAAATCCCAGCGATGATGCATCAAAATCACTGTGGTTTCTTTACGGTATCGCTCGTACTCCGACTCAACACAATTATCATGCTCAAGAACAACATTGAATCGTCCTACAAAATTTATTCCCAAAATGCACCGATTGCCCATACTCGAGATAATTTTAAATTCGATTTTCTTATTCAAATTATTATAATGTACAGGGAGTGTGAAACAACCTTCAATAATTTTTGGACCCCAAAACCAGATTCCAGAAATTCAATTCCCGGACAAGTAATTAGTGCGCATGCCAATTTGGCTAAATCGAATGCTTGGGTTCCAATATAATTGACTATCACTCCAAAATCTATTATTGTGTTTACTGGGCAATTCGCTATTTTAATTTTCGCGTGCATTTTGGTTAAGTTGACAAATCAATGAGAGTTGAATTTAATTAGTCAGACCACGAGTCGACTCACGACCTGCGCTCAAATTTCACACCTAATCCGGACAATGTTTATGGTTCTAGTGATATTTATGGATCCCTTATTTTAATTTCACCAGAAAATTCCATTTCGGTATTTATTCCGACCCAATTGATCAACTTTATAACAATCACTTAACTTTTAATTAAAGTAATTAATTTTTATTTGCTTAATTAGTTTTTAATCAAGCAATGTTTACAGGTTTAATTAATTTTTAATTAATTATTCTCCCAATCATCAATTAATTTCACACCAATTAATCAATTCCTACCTTGCTCAGTTTTTCAAGCCTCGCGTTAGTGGGTACCATTATAACCTTGGTTTTCCAGATTTTCAATTATTGAGATTATTGGCTTAGACCTAGGCTAATCAGAAATCCCTACTTTCATTTTATTTTCTATTGGCCATGCCTAAGCCAATACTGATTCAAAATTTATAGAAGTTATCAACTTCAAGTTAATATGGTATTATTCCTACGAGAGAAGTTACCTATCGGCCTACTGGTTTATTGGCCACTTGATTTCTAAAAGGTTAACTATGATCTACTGATTTATTGGCCACTTGATTTCGAAAAGGTTACTTTTGACATATCGGTTTATTGGCTACTTGATTTCAATTTCATTAATATGTTTTTATGCCTGAAGGGCGCCAGATCGTTTTAACATTAAGATCCTAAACGAACAAAAGATTCCAGATTATATCTAGTTCAAACTACTACCCATGATTATTTATTATTTTACTCCCAACTAGCTCAACACAGAGAGGGGTAGGGTTAGGAATATACTCAGCAAGGAAGACAATTTAGATTACCTGTATTAAATAAATACGACCAAAAATACGGGTCACAAAAAGATTAATTTATTTCTGGCAATTGATGCCTCACACGTCCTACTAAACAATCCCGTAAAGAAACACATCATTTGTTTTAATGGTGGTCCGTGAATTACACGAAAAGTCGTGTGAGGTCGCCAGCATTTTGGATGATCAATATTAAAATAATTATGTGAATAGAGAATCAACTACCTTCCAAGATGGTGGTGCATGAATGACACGTAAGGTCATGTAAGATAGACACAATTTTGTTGTAAATTTGTTGTTTTTTTTTCATAGAAAATTAATCTTCTGGATTGAAAATTCAGCTACTTGGTTGAAAGTTGAACTACTTTGTTAAAAATTCGTTTTATTAGTAAAAGATCGATCTCTTTGTTCGAAAATACAACTATTTTTTTTCAATTTGTTGTTTTTGTTGTTGTTGTTGAAAGTCAACTTTTTTAGCTGAAATTTTGTTTTGAAAATTTTTCATTGAAAATTTAATTATTTCATTTTTGGTTGAAAACGGATTTTGTTTGGATAAAAATTCAACTACATATTACATTTTTCATCAATAATTCATTTTTTTTAGTTTAAAATGTAACTGCTTGGTTGAATGTTAAAGTATATTGTTGAAAATTTATTTTATTGGTTGAAAATTTCATTATTACATGGAAAAAAGTGAATGGCTAAATTTTCCATTTTATCGTGCATCGTTTAAACACTGAACGCATTTTTCTTGAAATTTAGTGAATTGTTCCATTTCACATTGCAACATGTGCAAGGAATGTAGTAAATATAAATATTTTATGTTGTTATATTTACTGAATTCCAGGAAAAATGCGTTTAGAATTCAAATAATGCACGACAAAATAGTAAATTTTTCCATTAACTTTTTTCCGTGTATGTTGAAATAGTATATTGTTGTGTATCAAGGGCGTAAAGAAGGCTATTTTGACGAGTGTGAATTGCTGCCCGAGCGAAGTGAGGGCCGCAGTCACACGAGGCAAAATAGCTATACGCCCTTGATACACACCATACTTGTTGTCCCCCTCCTTGAAAACAAGCATGTGAAGCAGATAGAGGATGTTTGATGTACTTGACAATTTTAGATTACAGGTGAAATGAAGAAATAGCGTACTTTGCAGAAGGGAGACTGTCGGGTATAGCAATACAATTTTTTCAAATTAAAATATCAATTCCTCCATGTTCACACTTGCGGGGTGCAGTGTATGTGTAGCGGGCGTAAAGTTGCATGTAGCGGGCGTAAAGTTTTATGTTGGCCCGGCGGCGGAGTGCGCATGTGCGAGCGTCACTGGGCTGGAAGCAGCCACATTACGCCTGCTTCACGTGCATGCAATGGCGCGTTTTCAAGGGGGGTCAGACAAAAAGCTGTATTTTTTCGTTGCGTGCGCTAGTAAACACTTCGATTTAATATTCACAATAGTCATTTTTGCAATAGCGACGCCATATCCTGGCTTGCTATTGTGTTTTCGTAAAAATAAATATTATAATATCACAACGGAAAGTTTTTTCGTGTAGATTAGGATAACCTACATTTTATTTAAAATATTAATTTTTATAGAAATTTTGCCCAAAAGAAGAAAGTAAAATTGTCAGTGATATATGAGTGCACTTTCCCCCCTTCGACTCTACTTTTCCCATTTTAGAATTTTTTCAGTTTTCTGAAAAAGATAGAAACGAATGAAGTTTTGTATACTTACCCAATAGTGGTAAATCCCTCCAAATTTTAGATCGCTCGGATATCTTCTGTTCTGTGTATGAATTTGAAATCTCAAATTTTGGAAAATTTTTTAAATGTTCCAATGGGCTAAACATTGATGTTGAATTTCTTGTAGGTACAATTTTTGGTGATGAATGATAATATGAAATTAGAAATTGAAATCCAAAATTTGTGATCAAATTAGAACTTTCTTGGAATTAAAAAAAAGAATAGTTTTTCTATTGTTTTAACTTCACATTTTTTAACATGTGCTTGAAATTTCTTCAGCTTGAATTTAAGGAACGTGCCATTCTTTTTCTATCATACAAACACAATTTTTATAACATGCAAGATCTACAAATTGCTCTTTATAGACCAAATTCACCATTTTTAAATCTGGGGAAAACATTTTTGATACAAAACAAAACAATCGCATGTTCCTTTAATCACTGCTAAAGAAATTTAAAGCAAGACATGTTTAAATTTTTTCATAAAAATGTGCAGTGAACATAATAAAAAAAAACACGTTTTGTATACATTTAAAAAAAGTTCTAACTTGAAACCAAATTTCGTTTTTCATTTGATAATTATATATTATTATTCACTACTGAAAACTGTACATACACAAAAATTAACATAATTTTTTGGCCCATAAGAAAATGTTTTTAAATCTTCCAAAACTTGAATTTTCAAATTCATACACATAACTGAAGATATTATCAAATAAATACTATATGAGAATCTCTAAAGTCTAAACTATAAAAAATGTGCACTTTTAATCTACTTCAAAATTCAAGTTATTTTTTTCACACGGTACACATTTTTGAAATGTATTCATTATAGAGAATTTTCTCTTTGTTTTTATTATACCATTAAGCCGTGTCCCTTTCGTGTTAGGCGTGCATTTATCGACTGGAAAGTAGTAGTTTGTGGATGGGTATATAGGTATAGGGTAGATAGGTATATAGGTTTAGATTTAGATTGATCTAGAATTCTCGTGTTATTTATTTAAATAACACGTTCATTCCGCAACACTGCTCCGACCCAGGTTGCTGATCAATATATCTAGCGATCACCCCACGTGGAGAGCCTCACAAAATTATTATGTGTGGTTCCCCACTTGGGCCCATTACTACTGTAGATAAATAAATAATACGCTGTTGAATCAGCTAAATTGAGCTTTTTATGAGAGAAATTTTACAGTTTAGTAGTTACATTTTGCTGATTTGTCAGCGTATATACGTTGATTTGAATTAGCGGAATACTTATCGCTGATTCAGATATAGATAGTAGATATGACTCTACGAAAAAAATGTTCAAGGTCTATTTGAGACTATTAATGTCAATGAAATTATACATTTTCATCTCGCAATGAAAAAATATATTACATTTTGTTTATTCGTTTGTAAAATTTAGAGCTTATTCTTCAATGAATATGAAATACTTTCTATACGCATGGAAGAATTATTTAGCCTCAAGTTTATTCTTCTTGAAAACCAAAAATTAAGTAAATTCATTTCCATACCTAAAATTGTCCAGCGGAATCTCTAAACAAACTTTTTTTTTAATTAAGACATTTTTCACCAAAATGAACAAAGTTTGGGAGTAGCGTTTCAAAAATTCTAAAACTTTAATTTCTAATGGGCACCCTATCCCCGAAGAAAAAAAAAGACAAGGTAGAAAGACATTTTTGAACAGGAACGAACAGGAAGGGATACTGAAGATAAAATAGACAGAAATAATGGTAGAAAAAGTGGAATTGAGTATAAAAATATTAAACTGTCCGGATTGAAAATCTCGTGAAATATGTCCTTTAATAAATTTGTGTCACAGTAGACTTCTAACAGATAATTAAGGTCAGATAATTACGAGACGTGTCATTAATCTGGATCGATGATTTGGCATCGAAACATCTACACGTATAGATCAACCTAGAAATAATACGAACACTATGTACGCCTATGTAGTATGTATCTGGTGAGATGAACTCGTGTTGTCTGAATGATGAATGAAGGTGATCACTCAAGCAGCCTTGAGGGTCGAGTAAGCGAGAGAAATGTTGCCTTACCTACATGTATACATATGGTAAACCATCTATCTTCAATCCGATTATTAATCAGTCTACTCACTATCAATGTTGTCACTGTTACACTATTTATATAAATACGTGCGTGTACATACATACCTTGACGACAAATCATATAATCAGTTCAAGTTCTGTGCCTCATATCGCTCTTAATTTAAATTTTAAACTTAAAATCGCGTTTAATATAAAGCGAATGACAATATAAATTACTAAAATCAATACTTATTTTGGTAGCCCTTTCAACTACTATTCTGACTAAAAATGTAAGTGATTATTGAAAAAAGAAAATTAAAAATAGGTGGTTTCCAAAATTAGTTGTTTTTTATTGGGGTAACGTATTGTTAATGAAGTGTAAATCAATAAAAATTAAATTTTATTAATTCAAGTAAGGAATTTGAAGTAGAGTACAGTCTGACGAAGGAAATTCGTTTTAGTGTCTACAATTTTGATACGAAGGATGACTTTCCGTCTTTCATATTATATATAAAGGAGGAGCTGAGAAAACAGCTTCGCTCGGAAAAACGAAAATCAAGAGAAACGTGAGGTTTCCAGGTTTCATCGAGATGGTGGATGCCAACGTGGGGCTGAAGCGAGGGTGAGAAGCGAGTGATTTAGGGGAGCTACTCGACGACTGACCGAGATAACCCGGCTGTCCGCGGAACAACCCCATTTGTCGGATGTCTTCCGTACAAAACTGCCCGTGGCATCTGAGCGTGTGTCCTTTTGAATAATGACTCCTCTTCATCAGCTACCGGTTAACAGATTCTGTGGGATACGACTATATAATATCCTCTGAGTCTTCAATCAATCGTTTAGATAAAATGAACACTATTCACATTTTAGTGAATGTGAGAATTGAATAAAATATTTGCAAAATTCCAGATATCTATTTCGTGACAACAAATTGCATCAACGAGGCTCGATCATTAGCAGTTGCGAAAATTATTTCTGGTAACTTGTTGATAATAAAAGAAATCAGTTATCTTCTACTATCTAATCTTTTGCTGTTCAGATATCAGTTACTATTATTCTTTCGAAACATCTTTTCTAACTTTTCAATTTGTCTTAAAGTTATATAAGGAATACTCATTCAGCGCAGAAAGTTTGCTCTTTTCAAAATGTTTACTTTTTCAACTCACCTTATAGCACTGATAAATTAAAAAATCTTGAAAGAGACAGTTCCGAGTACTTTATCGTGTTTGTTGGTAAAAACAGAAGGTATGTTTTCGTGGATAACTTGAAAGGAGACTGTAGAAAGAAAATTGCTGGGTGCCAGGGTAAAATGAATTAAGTGGCCCACTGTAAACACCGGTACTTGGACGTCACTAAAGAAAAGCAGAGTGGAGTAGTATCTGGGAATACGAGAAAATGGATCGAGGTGCGAGAGGGTGGTCGTGGCCGGTAAGCGGAAGTTGTGGTCGGGGGTGGTTTGTAGTGGCAAAAGAGCCTGGAACCTCTGAAAGAGAAAAGAAAGCGGCAAGGAGGACAGCGAATAGAATGGGATGCAAGATGAAAGGATAAAAGAGGAAAGACTGGGAGCACACTGTATTTCTGCAGAAAAGCGGCTTGTTTACTACACCGGCTGTTAGCTCCCCGCGTTGGTCCACGAGCTAAAGGGAAGGATATTGCTTCTCTTTGTGCGCGAGCGACGTTTCCTTCATTTATTTATCTTTGTCTGCGTCGACTTCACTCCCTCGTCTTTTCTGTCCGTTGCTCCATTATTTCGTCGTGGAATGGTTTTCAGTTTACGTTACAGCCAGACGCGAGGTTTGATGCTTTGAGGACAATCCGCGTATGAACAGTTGGAAGGAGTTGCATAGGGAAGGAAAATGTAAACCTTTCCTAATGACGTCCGGGCGTAATTCACATTCTGCCTGACTAAATTTACCATCTTTGGTAGTTCTAGGGAAGCTTATTTGAATAGAGCAGGATACTGATTTTGGTATCTCTTTAACCCTTGTTTAATCTCAACATTATGGTATCTGAAACCCAGAACATTTTTTTGAAGCTTTGTTTCGATGACGGTGAAATAGAGAGATAAGGCAGTGGTTTGACGATTTTGGCAGGAGAGAATAGATAGTTCGCCTCGGGGTACCGATACGAATATACGAATTGAGAAGAGGTAGGTTTCACACCCCCTTGACTGCCTGAAAAGTGATCGGGCGTTTATTCGCTACGCTGTCGGGGACAAAATAGGTTGCGCACCCTGTCGAGTTTCACGATTTATCTTGCTACGAGAGCAACGTAAATGTGATCTATTTTGGATAGGGGATGGACTTCAAATCTTTCCGAAGTCTACATTTTCTTCATTAAGTTTATTTCATGAGCCAAGAGACGTCCGATTCTCAATTGTGATCATTTTATCTGCAAGGAAGGAAGTGCAAATTTATAGAAAGGTTGGGAATGCAGGTGTGTGAAGAGAAGAATAATATCGGAAGTTCATGTGACTTGGAAGTTATTGAGCGATTCGTATGGTTCAGAGGAAGCGCCCTGCTGGGCATGGACCCATCGAGCTACGGAAGACAAGGAGACAAACGAGGAGCCACTAATTGCCGCTATCGCACGATTCTTTACGAGCATTTATCACCGCGGGAACCTGTAACTGCAACTCCGGGCCCCCGGGCGAAAGTTGAAAGAAGGATCAACAGCCGTGCTCACTTCGTGGCCTCTCCGTGCTGAATTCGTATCGAAGCGATATATCTCGGGATTGGCTTCGCAGTGGCGGATAGTCTGCTTCGAGCTCAACGATAGGGGAAAGGGGTGCCACCTTGATAAACGAGCTCATAAATAACAGTAACGTCTCCACCGAAAACGCGAGCGGATAAAACGTACGTCGTAACCCGCTACCTCGGTGGACTCTGGGACGAGGTAATTTAAGAACCTATTGAGATATTTATGGGATCATAAAGCGGAACTGGCTGCCTCTATCAACAGCAGCGATGCGTAAGTCGCTGTTGCGACATATGCGGTGGTTTGTATCTTCGTTTATAGCTGACTGTCGATAGTGCATTTCACTTTGCTCACCAGGAATTGATGACGTCCTAAATTACTCATAAATATTTCGGTACTGTCTCTTTCAATCTAACTGAGTGAAAGGAAATATGTTTTGGAGGTTATACCATAGATGTTCATTTTGCAAAGGCAAAGTGCTATCACACGCAAACTGAAAAGTGAATCTGTTTTATCGGACGATGCAAAGAGTGTTGCCTACGGGGTCCTTCGTGTTGGTAACGAGCGGATTATACTCCCCTCGTTGTAGTATCATATCAGATGATCCCGTACCTGGTTCCATGGTTGTTAATTAGGATGGATGCCCACGCCTTGGGCGACTTTTACGAGCGAATACAGCGTGAACCGAAATAGCGCATCCAACGTTACCGCTACAGACCCTCCTTCGAGGAATTCTGGTAAGGATCTCGGTTTCGAAGAAAATACGAAAGAGTTTTCTGGAACAAGAAATTTTCGAATGCAGCAAAAGCTCTCACTGCTTAAACAAACTTGCTAGGTATACATTTTTGAACCGATAATATGAATTAAACATGTAAAGGTAGAGGTGTTATTTAGATTGATGATATCATCGTAGTAGATAGGGGTTGTAATTTCTGGAAATTAAAGTCTTCGCCAATGGTGTTTCGTTTTTTGTCTCTCATTTACTTCCACAGATTCTCGCCATCGCAGCAGGATCTGGGATATGCGCTTGGCGATAACATCCGAGATAAATTAGTCGGGACGTCCTGCCATAGTCGTCGCACTGGAAAACGCATAAAGTAAGATCAATGAGACACGTGGAGTCAGCATTGTCCAGGGATTTTCACGACTCGAGTCCGACTCCACTCTAAATTAGTATCGATCGTAATTTTTAATCCTCGCCAGATCGACGAGTCGATTTTACTCGACAAGGGCAAAAGAGTAACGAGCGACCGATACACCCTCTTGAATGCTCTCGGATGAAATCGTACGGGCAGACCGTAGTAAATCACATCCGAGGGCCCTATCCAATCTTCCCTGGCGGCGGCGTCGGCTGCCGTTGCCATGTAGCTCTATCTATCGAGCGCGTATAGAGGTAACTGGTGAGTCGTAAAACGTGTCAGGATGTCCAACAAACACCTACTCATTAGCAAGGAAGGCCCTGCCGGGAGGCAAGATTACACAAGCACGCATTAACTCCGTGTGGCTAAGTTATAGCTTTGGGAGAGCATAATTCACCTTACAAGAAAGTGTGGGTTTCCTTGGACACCGTTCGTGTGGGGGCCTGGCTCCTCGTTAGTTTATCGGGTGCCAGCGAACCGATAGTTTCAACTGAGCTAATTGAAAGCCGGGTTCTTAATTTCCACAAGCTCAAAGACTTTCAATGCAAGATCTTTAAGAGTCCAAACCTGTTCGTTTCCGTTACCACCAAAGATATCATATCTAGCTAGCTGTAAAACGAAATATTGATCCTACCAATTACATATCGCTTTTGCCTTGATTTATTATTTATTTTTTAGAGAGTTTGTGAAAGTAAATAATTTAATTTGTGATACATTTAGCAAGGCGTCTGCAGTACAGATTTTGCACTTTCGTGAGATCGAGTTTTTCTTACAGGTCCAACTATTACTTGCACTGCTAGCAGGAACTAAGATTGATATCTTCACCATCACCGAATAACTAATTGGCTACTGAATTACAACGCTACATGCTCAGTTATTGCTTCGTGCCTCGTTCAGCTACCGATTCTTGGTTAATGACGATTGGCGATATACTACTGATCGCGAGATCTGGACCTTGTCGACATTCACGAGAGCTTGCTTCTTGAGAGACGCAGATAACGTATCTTCGTGCCTGTCGACTGACTTGAAAAATCGAGGAACGTATGTACGGCTACGTAATCACCTATCGGGAAACGAGCGAAGAAGAAATCCGTTGTGACCGGGAGCTGGCTTTGCAAGATCAACGTGTAACCGTTCTTCTCGTGTAAGCTTCGGGCATCAATCTGATTCGTGAAGACAAAATAGTAATCCCTGAATCCATAGTGGAATAACAAGTACTTTAGGAGATTACTTGATCACTTTCTGAGTCCTAATAAAAGTGTAGAAAAAAATGACGGCTCAGATTACCGTTCAATTCAAGTAAATGAACAAACTGTGTTTCTAGAACACTGATTATCGATATTTACTGACATATAATATCTGATAGGATTTTCGATCATGCATGAATTTTTGTGATCTAGGTCTCAACATTCCTGCGCAATACCTCGATACTTACATGTAAATGACAATGGCCACGATATTTTATATTTAATTTATTTAATTTCTTGAATATTTTATCCATCCTATTGATGCTCATGGCAAATTATTTAATTTATGTTTGAATTAAACTCATAGTTGCTCTCTTTTCACAATTTCATATACACGTTAACTTTATCAATGTGCCTATAATAATCAATAGACTTCAATTTCTCTATGTAAAGAATCACGAAGCTTACAAAATCAGATATTATATGCTTAGTTGATGGCTTTAAATCCACATGAAAAATGGCGGATTGGACTACTTGTGTGTTTAGTGAACACCTACCCCTTTTTGTGTGTTGTGTATGTTACACCGCTGCGAATACTTACCAGTTTTAGATGTTGAATCCTTGTCTTTTTCAGGTCAGATCGTACCCCTGTGCTCGGTGATATATGGTTTTGTGGGTGCTCGTACTGCTCGTGCGATAGGCCGCCACTAAAAGGCTTAACGAGCATCTTCGTACGCCCAGGCAGTGCAGAATAAACAGGACGTGGCTTATCTTGTCACGAAAAATCTGCGGAGAGAAGCCGCCGTTACCGCCGCCGCTGACTCTTATTTTTTTTCATAATGTCCACGGAAATACGTACGACCGCCGTCACGGAATCAGCCCGTTGGGATTCTTATTAAACGGCTGCTAGAGGGTTAGCGCTTCGTGATCCAGTGCATCTGGTCATGAAATCTTGGCGTGTGGGAATATATGTTTGCCCTATGGCAACATCTGTTTCTCTAAAGAGTTATTAATGTCAGAAAAGAGCGATAAGTACTGTCAAGTATTGTTTTTACATTTGTATATATACCTATAGTCTTGATAACATGAGAGAAAATATTTCAGGCTCTCAAAAAAGTGCCAAATAAATCAAAATTATGTGAATGTTTTGAATAAATGATCAATTTTTCATCAATATTCAACCTTTCATAACCGGGGGTCACATGATTGCTGACCATGCGATTAAATTTGAAATAAAAATGCTAATAAAGCTGTGAACGTATTATTAGCTTTCACATGATTGGATCTGGGGCACACACGCATTTTGTATCTTGTAGACCCTTCTTCTGACTCTGTGTGACATATCGAAACAGCAATTAGCTTCGAGACGTCTTCATCGACGGTCGGTTCGATACGAGTCGGTTCATTAGGAGATAATTAAGCGTTCGGACCAACCATTTCCTGTAAAGATCTGCTTAATTACACTGCAGCGAGTAATAACGCCATAAATGTTAATTGGCATAGCGATAAATAATCTGCCGACGTCATTCCTGTCGCATCATCATCGATTCGAATTCTGATAACACGAAGATCCGGCCCATGTACCGCAATTAACTTTCAATCTGCTGGCACCTTATGATTATGTTCACTCGAGCCTTACGAGCGCCTGCTCACTAAATTTGCGATGCTTAAAGTTGCACGATTCACTCTGAAAGGAGTAATAATAAAAGAAGACGCTCTGCAAGGAACAAGTTGCGTGGATTGAAACGAGTTTCTTAATGAACGATTGATTGAACTAACACTGAAAAGTTTATCAGGTAGCATTCAAAGTGCTAATTAGTCTCATTAACGGGATGCTGAGTTGCTTATACGTATGTAATTATCATAGATGATATATTCCAATTACTGTTATCTGTACTCATACATAAATTTGATTTCTGGAATTTACAATTGAAAAATTAAATTTTTGAGTTCTCTATTACTTAAAAAGAAGTAAAGGACACTTAAGTCATCCTTTATGTATAACTTTTATTTCACATTAAATCATCCTAGGCACTATTTATTTGAATTATCACCTCAGCGTGAATTTTTAGTTTCTTTCGTGAGACACGGAACGCCCTATATCATCCTAGTGTAAACCCGACGTATAAGTCAGACCGCGGTTCTTCATCTTCATCCTCCCCGAATTATTTAGAAAGCTTACTTGCGAAGACCCGTTGGATTTCTATACGAATCTTCTCGTCCTCCGCCACCCTCAGAAAGCTAATATTATTCATCCTTCTTTATTTCACCGCGCCACGTCAGCACGTTGCATAAATCAAGTGTGCGAAGAGAGGGAGCACGTATTTCGTATGCAGGAACCAAAGAGTAGACGGCTCCTAACAAAAGACTTGACTCTAATTGGCTTGAGAGTTGCAATTATGAATTATAAATTGGATTATAAATTGTTATTCTTTGACAAAACCGAAATCATACACTCTTCACATTTGATCAGTGGTCTATGATTTATGACCTTTTAACTAATCTTTGACCTTAAACACATGACTCACCATATTTGCCTTCTTACCTTCGGCCTCTGACCCTTCACCCTTGACCCCTGACCTGCTATATCTGTCTGTATATGTCAACGTATTAAAATGATAAGGTTCTATCTCGGACCTCGGTACTTGTGAGATAGAACCTTTTAATTCGTATGTACCGAGATACGACCTTGCAATATGGACACGTCGATGTGTATTTATTTTCAATTCATTGCGCAGAATTAAAAGCCCGAAAAAAAATTTGTATGCCTTACTTGTTTTTACAATTGAAAAAAATATATATTTTAAGGTTTATACAGCAATCATTCTTAATCTCAAATCATAACCTACAATCAATTCGAGTAGAATGTAATTAATTGGGCCCCATTCATTGAAAAACTTGACGTCCCATTTTTTACTCTCTCTCTCTGCCTCGTGAAACATGTCATTTATCTTTTTTGGCAGTCACACACATTCGTCATTCGACTTTTTTTCAGAAGCACTATAATAGAGTAATCTTTAATTTGAGAGTCTCTATTCAGCCACCTGTGCTTGAAGTGTATTCGTGTTATAAATCCGGGAGATAATCACGACATGTTTATACTCATCATTTGTATGCTAGGCGAGGCACTGTTCGTGGATGCTCAGCAGAGCCTGTCCGACTGCCTGATTTCGTTGAGTCAGTGGCGTACCTACTATACGTTCAACGCTGATTTCACTGTCAGCCCAAACTTTATGTATCCTGAATATCTCTGAATTACCCATTTATTTACGCACGTGGACAGCGAGAGGGCTTTATGGGGAAAGGGGAAAGGGCGACGTTACGAGCAATACGCTACTAGAGTTCTTAAAGTGATGTCATTTTAAATTTGCGTGAGTCGAATTTGTATACACGTAGATGACTTTATATTTCCGTTACATATACGACTTCCGTGATGACGCGCCCACGCCTGTGGTTAAAGTCATCGATCATACTACGTAACAATGGGCAGGTCTGGTTAATATGTCACTTTGTGGTAGCCGTTTCGACATTACGTTCGCGTGTTGTTCGATTATCGGACAAGTGACATTCATGATAATCAGCTACATGACAAGCGCATTTTCAATGAGCGAGTTATCAATCAATATTAAAAGACAGTTTTCGGTCAGCAGACATTGTGAGCGAAAATTTAGAGAGTACATTTTTTTACATTTTTGATTAATTGTTGTGATGAGACAAGAAATTTGATAGATTAGATATGGACACAAAAGATTATGACTGGATTTTGTAAACATAAGACGGAAATTTTCCTTTACGTCCTGAAAGTCATTGAGACTTTTTCCTAAATTTAAAACATTTGGAGGTCACCAAATCTGTTTCATTCAATGCTTTAATGTACATGATTAATATATTTTATTTGCTTGAAAAAACCTCTAGACGATTTCTTTTGTATACCGCATTTTATCTACATAACATCTAATTCTTTAAGAAACATTAAAAATATCTTAATTATCTTTTAAAATAAACTTTCTAAATTAACGACGCAATATAAAAAAGATTACATGAACTTTAATAAACTAAAGATCTATTAAAAATGACGCAATTGACAGTCAGTTAGTCCAAAGTATACTCCTGGCAATTTGGGTAATTTCCAGACTCTTTAGAATCGATCGACATCGTCTCAAATTAATTTGTATGCCATTTGGCAATTTATGAGATATTTTCTCTCCATAAAGTCGTCAGCTTCTTTGAAAACAAGCGTTACCGAATCTATAAACAAATCCAGTTCTGAAAAATCTCATCTTTCGCAGCAGGAATCAGGTCGGTGATCGTAATCCCGTCAGTCATTAATTATCCAGCATTATTGGAACGAATCGCATATTCTTCAGGCTCGAGCGTTAATTATGTAAGGATAAAATAACGCCGATCGCGTCATAAAACAGGGGATAAGGTGAAAATATCTTAGAGGATGTATCTCAGCAGATATAAAATACTGACGCCATTAAAAGACAATAAGGTCGCTTTCAGCACAACGTCAAGACTGCACAAGATTCAAGAGTATTTTTGTAATAAATCGTTATTTATTGAATCAAAGACAAATATAAATTTATTTTTTGTATTGGAGTACAACGATAATTAGCCACTCTTTTTTAACATACTAAGTGGGGGTCAGATCAACTCAAGCGGGGATAAGCTTGAGGGTCACTGGGTGTGGTCGCCCTCTAGTTCTCACTAGCCAGCTGATGTATCGGAGGAGGTATTCGAAGCTAATGAAAATTTTGAAGAAGAAAACACTGAAGAGGAAAACACTGAAAATGAATCCAGTGATCAGGATTATCAGGTAGCACAAGAAGATACCGATTCAAGAGGCGATAGTCGTGAGGTCATTCCAGAAGAGATTCAATACATGGGGGTAACGCTTTCAAATCGGAGTGATAAAGGTGTACCGCCAGAAAAGTATTTAGCAGGTTTCAATACTATTTTACAAAATTACGAAGAGCCACGAAATTTCAAGAAAGCGATGCAGAATCCACACAAGAAGAAATTGAAATCAGCTACTAAAGAAGAAATGGAGTCCTTAAAGAAAAATGGTTCAAGTTATGCTGTATGTCTAGCTCGGGAGATGGAACCAGACTATTTTTGATGTCTTGAGACGAATATTTTGACTTGGAAAGGACCTAAGTCTAAGAGATTTATAACTCGAAGGCAAGCCAAAAGGCTCTCAAGGCTTTCGAGGGTCATAACTAATCCGCTTTAAATTTTACAGAATGTTTATATTATTTATCTTCATGGTATTTATTTTTTTATGCATCAATAACTTTGTTTATCTGCAATAATTATGTTCTTTGGATGGCGAATCTAAAAATGACGTCCATTTCTTCCTATCTCCAATTGCTCACTAGATACTTGTAGAAACTGAGAGCTTTAATCTTTTTATACAAAATTTTATATGCCTGTAGTTGTTGAGACCGATAGGTTCTGAATTTTTAATTTAAAAATCAGTTATTACAAAATTACAATTTTTATCGGTTGTAAAATTTATATTCTTAGCAGATGTCAAATGTTTGGTCTCAACCTATTTGGAACGATTTGGAAATGGCAGACCCTATCGGTAGTAATAAAACCAATACATAAATTATCCTTCCGTGTCTCAAGACAAGTCTACCTGGTCTTGTCTTGGCTTTGCTACAGCCATAATCAAAACCAAATATTTTTACCCGGGAGGTAAGGAACATATGATATATAAATTAAATAAATCTTTATATCATGGTTCGAGGCAAGCTGGTGAAGCTTGGAATGAAAAGCTTCATAAAACTTTAGATGAAACTGGCTTTATTCAAGGAAAAGCTGATCCTTTTTTATACATATATAAAAACTACAGAAAAAGTAAACATTTATCTCATTAGTTATGTTGATGATTTTATTATTGCAAGCAAACAAGGAGATCAGATATTTAAAACAGGCGAAGCATTAAGTCAACATTTTCAACTAACTAGTTTCGGTAAATTACGAGATTATCTTGGAATTCAAGTTGATCACAATGACAAGATTGGACAATTGGGGCTCTGTAGAGATTGAACAAATATTTCCTTAGTTACTTGTGGAAAGAAAATGAGTTCTTTCAAAAATCAAACACAAAACACCCAGGGGGAGTGGCCAACAATCCCTCTGAAAAAAAGAATCTTCTCCTGTGAAAATGGAAATTACCGAAGAGGCCTAACAGCATACTTCGCAATCTCTAAGTGGAGAATCATCTGGGAGTAACCATGGTGTAGCGGGACGAAGGGACTTCGGTAGACCTACGTGCGATGCTGATACTGGGGGATCAAACCAGACGGTGAAACCACGACGAGATAAACTGTAGGGAGCTGCTAGGAAGAGGTTGAGATGCCAAAATTGTTCAATCAATTGGACGCAACAACTAGCCAGACGGGGACTCAAAAGAGGGGCATTCTGATAGCAGCATATTGAATGGAATCAGTAAACAGAAGAACATACGGCGGAGAGGACCAACAGTCTCTTATAGCCAGGCTCCTCAAAGTCACCTGAAAGTGGCCATAGTCAATCTCGCTGACGACCAGGCTAAGGCAATTTAAAGGGGCATTAGAGAAGAAACTAGATAGGGTGCAACCTGAAGAAGTCATCCCAAGATTTTAAGATTGTCGCTTCACAAATAATACTTTTATCGTTATCTGTTTGGACGAAATGTCCCAAACTTGGCTCATTGAATGCGATACATTGGCGTGCCTGAAAAACGAATACTTGGGGGATTATTTTCTCGAACCAGAAGACTTTCATGACATCTCCTGCAAATCAGTGCATGTATTAATGGTAAAAAATGTTCTTATGGGAGATAAGCGGGTAAAAATATTTGGTCTTGATTTTGTCTTGGGTGAAGACTAATCCAAGACAATTTCAAGTTATTCTATATGTCTAGCTCGTGAGACGGAACTATACTATTTTTGATGTCTTCAGACCCTGTGAGGGTCATCACTAATCCGCTCTAAACTTTATAGAATGTTTATATTATTTCCATGGTATTTAATTTAAATGTATTAATAAGTTTATTTATTTGCAATAATTATGTTCTTTGGATGGCGAATCTAAAAATGTTGTCCATTTTTCCTATCTCCATCAGTTCACTAGATACTTCTAGAAAATGACAGTTTTAATATTTTTATGTAAAATTGTATACGCCTGCAGTTGTTGAGACAGACGGGTTCCAAATATCTTATTTAAAAATTAGTTATTACAAAATTACAAGTTTTAGCGGTTGTAAAATTTTAATCTTCAGCAGATGTCAACTGTTTGGTCCTAACCTAGCTACCAGATTCCTGGAAATGGTAGGCCCTGCCGGTGGGGTCCATAGTTTATAGAGGTCGGAGTATAATGAACAATAAAATTTACAAACGAAAACTTTTGTAATTTTGACCCTGTGCAAATTTTAGAGCCACAAGTTGGTAATATAATTTTCTTTAAGAGCAATTCGATGTATTTATCAAGACCTAAACTTCTTGTCTTAAGACAAGTCGACCTGGTCTTGTCTTGGAACAGCTACAGCCATAAATGCGAGAGAAGTCCGTATATCTCCAATGTCTAACTAATAACCAAATATTTTTACCCGGGTATGCAGTAAATTTTTAGGGTGAAGTACAATAGGTTTAACTGCAGTGCTATAATTATTGCCCTGCAAGTCACTTGACTTAGTCGGTAGCTGATGATGTAAAACTGGGTTCACCCGAGAACAATTTTTCAAAGAAAAAATTAGCTGGGCGTTTAAGAAGCATGACTGTGTCGCTCTATCGTTAACAGAAGTAGAGTATATTGCATTTGCAGAAGCTTGCTAACAAGGTATTTGGTTGCGACAATTACTTGAAGATTTTGGAGATGGTCAGCATTCATCAACTAAGAAATTAGAGGGAATTCAAGGTTGGCTAAAGTTATCAGCGAATAAGAAGCTCATGCAGCAGCCGAACAAAGCATATTTCTAGAAAGTATAAAGGTGAAATGCTATATGATACAGACGGGATAATAGACGCTTTAAAAGACTCTATTAAAGAATTATTAGGAGATGAAGCTATAGAGCACCAGAACTGCAATATAGTACATAATACATCAGAAAACTCAATTGAGAAAATCTGTGTCACTGAGGTTAGGGATATAATCAACAACTTAAAAAACGGTAAGGCTGCTGGTATAGACAGTATTAGCGCTGAAATGCTTAAATACGGTTGCGAGTAAATACCTCACAGGCTGTGCGAATTGATAAATTTATGTACCGAGATGGGAGAAGTTCCAGATGACTGGAAAAAGGCGATTATCGTCCCAATATACAAAAGAAAAGGAGATAAAAGCAACTGCAATAATTACAGAGGTATCAGCT